>JAGTJM010000054.1:0-234121 GCA_020747015.1 Pyrenochaeta sp. MPI-SDFR-AT-0127 | reverse complement strand
TTCGAAGATTGACGGCAGCTTGATAGCAGCGATTTATGGGGATAGCAAGAGTCTCAGTGCTACGAGAGAGATGTTGCAGGCTTTGGAGTGAAAACCTGGGATGGCATATATGAGTTGATGAAACTGACGTATGGGATGAAGAGTCAAAGATTTGCGCTTCTATCGAATAGCTTATATTCACTGTCAAAGTCCTATCCCCACTCGGTACCGCATTTTCCTATTGGTGTACAGCGCAATGATTGTGGACCCAACGATGAGATCGAGTCTAAGCGCATACAAATTGCTTAGGTAAACACCTTGAGCATCATGATCTATGCTTGCTTTTATGTTCTTGAAGTTTAGCACAGCTCTGCCCGCTGACCGACTTTACGCCAGAAGCTGTCGAGATGGAGATGGATTTGACGCTAAATTTAGACACAGCCACACAGCCACATAGCTGGAACTGGTTGACTCACCCTGACCGAGTGTGAACAGCCTTAGAAAACTACAATGAGAGTCATTCCTCTTCATTCCAGGAACGGACAACGAGTAACATATTGTTGAAGCATAATCAGATTTCTCCTGGGCGATTCGCCATGTTGCAACAGTGCATACCATGGTTTGGAGGCTTCGTTGACCTCCTCCTATCATGTATCAACAAATTCTCCCCTAGCAAACTTGGAACAGAAGAGCCAACTACAGTAGAACCTGCTCTTCAAACTTTCCTTTACCCACCCGCCTCCCTGCTCGGCCTCCCAACAGAACTTCGGCTACAGATATATACCCACCTCGCCAGGTCATTGCACCTCCACATCGATTACCCTTCTACCTGGCGTCAAGCGTGGAATCGAGGTACTCAATCAGGAGAGAGATTACGCCTTTGTTACACGCCAGACTCGACCTTCTGCCAATTGTGCGCTAAGCCTCCATTTTCTGGCCTCCACTCTCCTGCGACGCTGTGCCACGAGACGAGAAAATCATTGAACAATGCATTCGCATTACGAGCATGTTGTCGCACGATCTATGAAGAGACGCGAGGAATTCTGGAAAAGCGAAAACTAGGCATCTCAATGTACGCGGATACCGCAGATACTACGTTGAGACTGCTCAAGCCCGATGCGCGAATGCATCTCACCCGCGTGACCATTGTTGATGCAACGTTCGGAAAGTACGCGTACTCAAGTGGTTTACACCCAACGGTTAGCTTTTTTCAACATAACGCCAGATCATTCTCCAGCCTTCAAACGCTTGCTATTCAAACAACGCAGCCACGCTATAAATTCTGCGTCAAGCGGCATCGACGGGCGCCGCTTTTCGATCCAAAAAATACATGGCACAAGTTGTGGTTCGTCAAAGTGCTTCAAGAAGCCTTTGAAGCTAGGGTGACGATTGTACTGGAAGCGTGGGTGGTAGTGCGATCAGGATACGAGAAATATACAAGTTTAGTAGATGAGATAGTCATCATTAGGGGTACAGTTTGGGGTTTTACTGAGCGGGGACGGAAAGGGGATCTTGGGTTTCAAATGGTAAGAAAGCCAATTGTTGCTGTTGAGGAAGCTGCAGAATGGAAGAAGTGGTGGAAGTTGAACAATATGGGTTATGGGAGGCGACCTAGTTGATGGGCAAATATTGTTGCATGCTAGAAGAAATTGGAGACTCAACATACATTCGAGGGTAGGGAGGCTGTTTTCTGTCGAAGAAAAATGGAAGAGCCTAAACATGTTGTAGAACTTGAGCAAGGCAAAGCTGTTATTAACCTCTTCCTGAAATTACATAACCAATACATTTGAGAACTGAGGCAGACACAACGTCCACCTTTCCCCATTCTTGCGTGACCATATCTTCTCTAGGCTTTCTATTGCAGCAGGTATGTTACGAAACTGCGTTTGCGCATAGGTTTGCTTCATGCGCTGCACGAAAAACTCTCTGTGGGCCTGCTCTGTTGCCTCTGCTCCAGCAACAAAGCATACCCATACTAGGGCATGCGCGCCACGAGCACTCGGAGATATTCGTGATATGTTGCTGATCAGCTGTTCGATAGCCAATTTCTGGATCACATCATCTGAGAAGCCAAAATATGACGAAGTATTAGCGCTGGCGGCGCGTCTTGTGTAAATGGCGCATGCGGAGATAAAGCACTGTCGTATCGTTTCTGCAGCGCGTCGATCATCGGAATCATCGGGGAGATGTGGATAGGATAGCCAGTCTGTCAGTGAATCTGATGCCTTCATGACGGTAAGCACGCCGACTTCTTCTCCAAGCAATGGTACGCCGAGCATCTCGAACCTTGAAAGACGTTAGTGGATGATACTCCCAACTCAGTATTGATCGGCTCACATATGAGCTTGTGCTTGTAGAAACGACATCAAAGCTGGGTCCACGTCATCAGACAAGCCGTTCATCGATAGGCACAGCAGCATCTGCACAAGAAACCTATAATCCGCACTTCCTGTCACCGTCTCGCCGACCAAGAGAACAATCACGGTCGCCCAGGTAAACTTGTTGAACACCTTATCCGCAGAACATCCCAAGGCATTTCTGCGCAAACTGGATATTATCGCTGTACGTTCAGCCTCGGCTTCATCTTTAAGTTCAGGTCGTTCGCGACTAAGATGTTGCGCTGCTACAACTCGAACCGCTCGGCGCAATACGTCGTCCTCGAAAGCCATGGGTAAGATGAGGGATCGGTAGCCGTTTGAGTTATCATCGAGTATCACCATTACTGGAGCTACTGCTTCTGAAACTACAAATAATGTTAATGGTAAAGACCGATACCTTGGCGGTTGACGAAGACCTTACAGTATGAGAAGAGCATTCGCGCCTCGGCACCAATGGGCGCAACCCATGAGATGATGTTATCGGAACGCGAGTAGGCCTTATTAAGGACCATGTCGCCTCGAACCACTTCTTCTACGTCATCATCGTCTTGTTTTTGAATTACAGTCATGGTCGATGCCAGATCTGGAGATGTAACTTGGGATGATAGTACAATGCTTTCATCCATCATAGTCGTCTCACCTTCTAGAGAAAAGGAATTTTCTGGGCAAATGACAGCAAGGTCTTTGACTGCCTCTATGGTTCTCCGCTGCTTGGGCCTCTTTTCGTTCGGCCATCTCAGTGCTTGAAATGAAATCTCAGTCGGCAAAACGTCATTCCCTTCTTGCAGGCCGTTACTGTTCGCATCCGGAATCTTGCAGTCCTTCAGCCTCCCTCGTCTCGCCACACCTTTGGCGAAGCGGATTCGACCAAGGCCTGAGCATTCAATGCCCTTGTTGATGCATTTTGTGCACGATGGCTGGCCCTTGTCGCAGATAATTCTGCGACGAGAACACTGGAAACATCCTCGCTCTTTCTTCGCCGGCGTCGGCGGAACTGTGAGTGAGGCCATCCAGTTGGATGCATGGCCAGTAGCACGTACAATACTAAGCGTTCGATGAGGGTGAATCTCTCTCTGGGTTGAGACCGAAAGCTGCTCGCTCCTCGACTGTGATCTTATCGATAACAACCGGTGGTTATGTAATACCGTTCTAGCCGAGGTACGTTACCTCCATATGGACGCTACTGCGCTTTTTCACCATACTGGCTTACACATGCTCCCACTTCTCACACCTGAACTTTTCATATATCCAGGAGAATGGTATAAGTTGGAAGTTGACTAAGTTGGAATTGGGCAAGGGGTTATGCCGAAATCGCATGCGAGATGGAGGGTGCATGGTGTCTTCAGCAGCCACAACTTCCTAGCCTTCCGGATTTGGATATAATGCGAGAAGGGCGGCGGTACCTTTCTACAGGCACTTAACTAAGCGCCATCTTTCTTCTCTGCATTCCGCCAGCGGGTTCGCGATCGAAAAGGGAATGTGGAGAACGCTTGATTATGATGACTGTATTTATTTCTAGATCTTGTATCGAACTTTCCTGAGCCTTTTATCTTGTCCGTCTCCCATCGTGGCTAGGAACACTTGCTTCATCTCACTTTCGATATATCTCACCTTCGACATTCTATTTTCAAGTCTCCGTAAAATTCATTCAAACAATCGAAAATTAGGGACAGACGCACCGCCATCATGTCAGCTAATCTTTTCGCTGAACTTACTGCCCCTAATGGGCGCAAATTCACCCAGCCATTGGGGTTGTTCATTGATAATGAATGGGTTGCAGCAAAGTCCGGCGAATTGATCGAGACAATCTATCCAGCGTAAGTCGGCCATTTTCAAGTCTGGTTACATTCCTACAAAGAAGGATGGAACTTACAATCCTCATTACAGTGACGAGAGCGTCATCGCGAAGGTTCACGCAGCTGGTCAAGACGACGTGGATGATGCCGTGCGAGCTGCACGCCGAGCATTTAACGGGCCGTGGAGAGATGTGACTCCAACTCAACGCGGCGCGCTGCTCAACAAGTTTGCAAACCTTGTGGAGCAACACAGAGAGACTTTGGCGACTATTGAGACGTGGGATAATGGTAAACTTGGCCTCCATACATGGCAGAAAGTTACTCACTACTACCCTTCAATTTAGGAAAGCCTTACTCTGCTTCCCTTTCTGGAGATGTTGAAGAGGTATTGGCAGTCACGAGGTACTATGCAGGCTATGCGGACAAGAATTTTGGACAAGGTATGGGCGAATATATCGATATGCAACTTGATCATATTTGACGTGAGATACTCAGTTATTGATACCAAACCGGACCAGTTGAACTACACAATCCAGGAGCCCAAGGGTGTCTGTGGCCAAATTGTACCTTGGAACTACCCTATGGGGATGGCGAGTTGGAAATTTGCTCCTGCTCTTGCCGCTGGAAACACAATCGTCTTAAAAGCTGCAGAGCAAACACCACTCTCTGCTTTGTATCTTGCCAACCTATTCAAGGAAGCTGGTTTCCCTCCTGGTGTTGTCAACATTGTCAATGGCTATGGAAGAGTCGCCGGTGCGGCAATTGCATCACACCTGGACATCGACAAGATTGCATTCACAGGATCCACAGCGACTGGAAGGGAAATTATGAAAGCAGCAGCCGCAAACCTCAAAGACATTACCCTTGAGACTGGAGGCAAATCCCCATCGATTATATTCGGTGACGCAGATCTCCTCAATGCGGTAAAATGGACACATTACGGCATAATGGGAAACTCTGGACAGATATGTACAGCCAACAGTCGAATCTTTGTCCATGCGAGCATCTACGACAATTTTCTTGCAACATTCAAGGAGAAGATTTCAAGCACTTCCATATTGGGAGACCCATTCAAAGACGATACATACCAAGGCCCACAGGTGAGCAAGGCTCAATATGATCGCATCTTGTCCCTTGTAGAGTCAGGGAAGAGCCAGGGAGCAAATCTGTACATTGGAGGTGAGCCACTGGATGCTAATGGCAAAGGATTCTTTATTAAGCCCACTATTTTTACCAACGTGAAGCCGGACATGGATATATACCGAGAAGAAATTTTTGGCCCTGTAGGCGTGGTTGTGCCTTTTGAGACTGAGGAGGAGGTCATTAAAATGGCAAACGACACCATATACGGACTCGGAGCTGCAGTCTTTACAAAAGACATATCCAGAGCTCATAGAGTGGCGAAGAAGATCGAATCTGGCAGTAGGTTCCACTATCTATTATGCCGATAATCATGTGCTCACTCGATCTACAGATGTGTGGATAAATAGCAGTCAGAATTCTGATACCAGAATACCATTTGGAGGCCACAAGCAGTCTGGTATTGGTCGAGAATGTGGAGAGGCGGGCATCAAAGCATATACCACCACAAAGTCTGTGCTTGTCAACTTGGGAGCTTAGGAAACACTTTGCAGATATAATTTCATACATTTATCACTCTTTACTATTGCTTCAGCTATGTCTTAAACGAGATGTTGCGCTCTGTGTTTAATGCAATTTGTATGTTAATCTGACATGCCATTGCTTTTTTAGCACATCTCTAATGTCCTCATTCAGAATAGGCATCTTAACATATGTCACCTAAGCTCATTAGGCTTAAGGTAACAACATTTGCATTCATGTGTTGTTGCGGATCAGTCGCCGTTTCCTGACATGACGAGCAGAATTAAATGTATCAAACCATGCGCTTGTAACAACATAATATACGCGGAAAATTGCATAACGTCTTTATTAGAGACAAGATGAGTATCACATTTGAAGAAATTACAAGAAAGTAGCTTTGAATGATCGAATTGTGTTGATTTATAAAGGTTATAGTAGCCAAATAGCCCCACAACGACGCTCACACAAGAGTGATTTTCTCATTGTCGATGAAAATGGCGACATTAGCGAAATCGTCGCTGAATTTGAAATCAATAGTTTGGCCCTTGCGCACGTACACAAAGTCTCCTTTGACAAGAGTAAAGCTCTCCCCTCCGTGAAGACTCATATCGACACTTCCGTCCGTGACGTAGAAGAACTCATCGCAAGGGTAGGTAAGAGTCGCATTTCCGCTCTCCTTGGCCGCGCCAGCAGCAATTTTCCCGTCCTCCGAACGAAAGATGATAGATTTGGAGCCGCCGTACTCTGGGAATGGTATCCAGGGAAAAGAGTCCCAACGACCGTGTGGCACATCTTTGGGTGACTGAGAGCCAGTCTCATTTGGCTTTGACGCAGGCATTTTGAGGGAGCTGTGGTATGACTTTTTTTACTCTTGGAGATCAGCAAATGGATCTTGCAGCTTATCGCATGGCTTGCTGACTTACTATTGCTCAAAATTTGACGACCAGCCGTTTAAATCTGTAGCTTTGTGTTTGGTAGAATTACAGCCCCGATACTTAGTTGTGAGCACCGACTTTAAGCTGGTTTATTGCTCGAAGTAAAAGTATGACTCGGCGTAAACGCAGTTTTTCGCATTCGTACTCAAAACGGAATTCTCCAGTCTGGCGAGGGTCTTTCTGTTTCTGGCATTCCAAAATAGGCCAGCATTTTATAGCAGTTCTTGCCCAATCTGGAATGTTCGCGACCCTTATCACATGTACCTGTCAAAGCGGTTCGGATATTCCTCAAAACTGGAATGTGGAGTACCGCCGTCGTAGGTCGCAACTAGAGTTTCTGCAGATAAGAAATCTAGCCTGATTCCCTGCCTCTTTGGGTGGGAATCCGAAAAGCTAGTGCCACGTGGGTCTGCTCGGAGAAACGCGATGCGATTAGTGGGGGTACCCGCACGAGTACCGAGTGCCCGGAAATTGACAAGTCGATTTTCTCGGTCGCCTATTTTCGGCCTGGATAATCCTCCATTGACCAATATATTACAATGGCGCCAATTAATTGATACCAAAGCTTATAAGACATCAGGAAAGAGCCTTGGACGATGTACGACAAAGATAGCATTGGAACGACGTTTCCAGATCATAACCGCCCACAAAGTTCCAGTTACTTCGTGTTTTGTCTGGTGGCAGGAGGTATACTGACCATCAAAATAGCCAAACTATATCACCTCTATGGCTTTAGCTTGTAGAGATCTTATGGTCACTCGTAAAGTCTTTGAAACCATGAGATGAATGTACGCGCCTTTGAGTTCTTACTGGTTCTATATGCGAAGCGACCGCTTGAAGACCCAACTTGGCTAGGGAGAACAGCTCTCACGCCCTTACTGTAGGCATGTCTAACTTATTACCATTAGTGAGAGGTCCAAGTCTCTGGGCTTACGGATGTTCCTGCGCCTCTATATATATGTCATTGGACAGCAATGTAACGCAAAGCAATGGCAGTGCGGAGCAAATGCTCATCGCATTCTATGCTCAAATGGGTAAGTGAAGGGCCAGAACATGTAACTAAGTGGGGTAGTCACCTCGTTATATATGTTGCATTGGGCAAAGTCTCGATTATAAGGTAGGGCATGATGTCGTAGCCTTCGTCGTTAGGCGGAGGGCAGACACCTCTTTATGTCGTACCGTTTCTGTTCTTTGCTTTCTACCTTCTCTTTATCCAGATTCGAAGGCAATATGGCTCAAAACTTTGTTTTTTATGCTCCTCTGGCCTTAGTGTTTCTTGGAGTGTATCGGTTCCTGCTTTATCCAGCCTTCTTTGGCCCCTTGGCCAAGATTCCACGACTTCATATAACATCGCCATTCTCCCGGGCCTACCTCCTGTGGATTCAATACTCTGGCAAAGAAAATGCATTTGTGCATGAGCAACATAAGCGCAAAGGCCCAATCTTGCTGCTAGCACCAGATGTTCTCAGTTTAAACTGTTTCGAAGGAGGCCTCAAACAAATCTATACTGGGGGGTTTCCAAAGAGCGAGTTTTATGTGAAAGGATTCCACAACTATGGGTAAGTTGTCTTACAAAAATTGGCAAAACTTCGCACTAATGAGCTTGCATAGAGTCCTTCCCTTGTTTGCTAAGACAAACAATCAAGAACATGCACAGCGCAAGAGAATGTTCTCCAATGTATTCTCAAAATCTAGCATCATGTCATCTCCCTCGGCACGCGAAGTAACAAAAGCCGTACTGCACGAGCGACTCTTACCTCTCTTTGACAATGCGGCTACGAAGGATGCGCCTGTCAACGTTGTCCCGTTGAACTACGCCTACTCGATGGATTCTTTCGTGAACTTTCAGTTCGGCCTTGCGCAAGGCTGTAACTTGATTGAGAACCTTGATGAACGAAAGATGTACCTTGACGGCTTCTTTGACAGAGAGCGATACAGCTTCGCAGCTGTTGAGTTTCCCAAAATTGTCTCCTTCTTCCAAAAGATTGGCATTCAACTGATCCCCAAATTCGTCGACGATGGTACACGAAATATTGAGAATTGGAATCTAAAAATGTGTGACAAGGCAGAGCAGGTCATACGAGACCAAGTCGAGCTCTCTCCTCGTGACTGGCCAACGGTATTCGCGCAAGCGCTGCAGCAGATGGGCAAGCCAGGTGCAAAGACGATGACTGGCTTGAAGAACGAGAAGTATACAAACCGGACAGACATTGCATGTGAGATGTTCTCTGACTCTTCAGCTGCTCACCAGACCAGTGGAGCCACTCTCACATACTTGATGTACGAGTTATCCAATCGACCAGACGTGCAAGACAAACTGCGAAAAGAGCTAATGAGCCTTGACCCACCGCTGCTGCTCCGGAAGAGCAAGGATGACAGCATCAAATTACCAAATGCAAAGGACGTCTTAGAGCTACCTTTCTTGGATGCTGTAATAATGGAAACCCTGCGGCTTTACCCCTCTGTCCCAGGAGGCCAGCCACGAGTCACGCCCAACACAACAAACTCCCTTGGTGGCTTCGACGGTATACCGGCTGGTGTCACGGTTCAAAGTTATGCGTACGCGTTGCACCGCAATCCCGACGTTTTCCCCGAGCCAGAGGTGTGGAGCCCTCAGCGCTGGATCGAGGCTTCTCCAGAACAGCTAATAGAAATGAGGCGATGGTTTTGGGCATTCGGGAGTGGGGGCAGTATGTGTATCGGAAGCAACTTTGCCTTGTACTGTATGTGTTCCCACTGCAATATGTCGCGTCAGTGAGATGGAATGCTTACTGTGATAGCAATGAAATACGGCACTGCGAGTCTCTACACGAACTTTACGACGAGCGTCTATTCGAAGGGCGACATGGAGTTGATAGACGCATACCTCTCTGGCCCAAAGGGAGGCAAGCTGGAGCTCAAGTTTCGCAGGGTGTAAAGCGGGTAGGACCAACGGCTTGTCTCTGAATGCTTGAAGCTCTACAGTGCCGAGCTGATGCTTTTGCGAGTATATTCCATGTTGGATTCGATGTGACGAAACTTTGGCAAGGGCGAAAAGGTTCTCGTGATGTAGGATTATCGATGGAGGTCTGTGCACATTCCTATTTGGGCGAGAATGCGAAGGCTGCGTGGAATGGCTTGCGCTAGTCCTGGCCCCGCTCTGATCCAGCGATCGCGACTTGCCGGGCTACCGATGCGGCGGCTCATCGACCCCAGGTCTAAGACCTTTGTTAACCAGATAAGCGTGGGATCGCGGTTTTCGTAGTGGCGAATACCCCGCAATGGAGCATGTATGCCTATCTCCAGTGCAATGCAACTGCTGCAACACAACAACCTCCGCCACGTACCCATCACCATACATTTCCCGCCTACATTTTTCTTCTGTCCTTCTCGCGCTCTTGACTTGTTCGGCATTGAATTGTAAATACATTTTCATAGGACGGCGGCGTCAACGATGAGCCACAAATATCACGTGCGCTTCGCCCCGCCCCCGACATTTCCAACCCCACGGACAAGTTCACTCAACACTGAATCAGATCGAAATCAAGCTGCTGCGGTCGGCCGTAGAGCATGCAAGAGTCGACAGGGATGTGCAGAATGCAAAAGGCGACATGTAAAGTGCGACGAGACATTTCCTGTCTGCCTTCGTTGTAAGCGTCGAGGCTCCCTTTGCCAGTCGGCACCACGGGCGAGACAATGGCAACTTGAACTCCCCTGGCTATCTGGCAACTCGCCCTCCAACCTCGATCCATACGAATACAGCCAAACCAGTAAACGGCTGTTACAGTACTGGTGTGAGAAGAGCAGCTATATCATGGTTGCCGACCCGGATCATCCCAACCCCCTATCATTTCCCATCCTCGCATTCCTCCAGCAATCACAGTCGCTTGCGCTTGTTGTTGAGACTGCTAGCGCTTCACATGAACAATTCTTCAAAAAATCCACAAAACGCCTCGAGGAACGGAGCAGAGCTCTGAGCCTGATCCAAAGCGACTTAGCCTCTGTAAAGACCAACCTCATTCCTTGCTTCATCGCTGTCTACTTGCTCGGCTCTATGACAGGGTGGATGGACTGCCATCTGGATGACTTCGGCAAGCAACATCTATTCGGAGCGCGGGCCATATTAGACATGATAATTTCTGTCCCACCGAGCAAGAGAGTGGAGCATACAGCCTTCGCCATTGGAGCCTATGTGTATTGGAATATGGCATGCTCATTCCTGATTGCGCCTAGCGACCAGGCGGATTCGGATTGGCCAGCTATGGACACTGTAGTCCACGAACTGGCAGATACATACATTCCTGCAGTCGGATACTCCGTCGAACTTTATCACCTCCTCGGAAAGGTCGGGAAGTATTGCAGACGCATCAACGATAAAGGTGCACGAGATCATACACTGGAGTTGACTTGGGAGGAACGGCTGCTTCGGTGGAGCCCCTATGGAGGTAACAAGAATCACATCATGTTAGCAGACGCATACCGGTACCATGGATTGATCAACCTCTACCGAATCTGCGGATCTGCGCCAACCAGCGAGGAGGACTCTGAGATGCCATTTCTCTTCGTATCTGTAGAAGAAGATCTCAATCAAGTAATACGGCAATACGCCCTCCAAGCCGTCCACAATTTGATGCAGATCCCGGCAAGCAGTGGCTTGACAAACATGCAAGCAATACCGTTGATGTCCGCTGGTTCCGAACTGAGTAAGGAAGATTATACAGAACGGCTTGAGGTAAAGGAAAGGTTGAAAGCGGTTTACTCTGTCAATCGATTGCCCGCAAATTTGTTGACCATCGAATTATTAGACGAGCTTTGGGCGTTGCGCGATGCAGGTATTATGATTACTTGGCTAGAGCTGATGTTGAGAAAAGGCTGGTCTTTAGTGCATTAGCTATAGGTCTATGAGGTAACTAAGTTTACCGACAAGAGAACATTCACAACTATGAGCCAGTTGCAACACTAATAATCTCTGCCAGGCTTGTCTTCTCACACGTTCCATTATCTACATGCATAGCGCCACATAAATGCTTCGTCAAGTTATAGCTTTGCTGTTTTAGGAAGTTCGCCCACGTATTCATCTACCAAGTTGACGACATCCCTAGCCAAGCCGAAGCTGTACACGTACCCACCGGCGTGTGGACCGTACGCATGTACCACCCTCTGCTTGCCAACAAGGCTTTTCTCGCATCGGACACCCACTTCCGGCCGCATCGTTGGGTACCTGCCCTTCTGATCAAACAATATATCCCAGTCTTCAAGTTTCGGCGATGGGAACAGGTCTGGGTTGTTTTCGTGGGCATTACGACAGATCTGAAAGGCCTTTAGAACCATGAAGACGAAAGATTGGTAAGGGTATACATACGGTAGCTCGGCCTTCCTCTGCAACTGCCAGCTCTCTAGACTGTTCCAATATTCCTCCTACCCAAACGGTCCCATCCCCACGCGCAAAGGCAGTCGAGTATGCGCCTGGTTTACGTCGGACGAACAAACTGTTGAAATTGAGTGGTGCTTTGACTACGACGACTTGCATCGTATTGGGAACGAAATCGGCTTCTCGCACGTCTGCAAGCTTTTCAGCACCGAATCCGGACGCGTTAACGAGGACATCATGGCCCATGCCGCCTAGGTCGCCCAAAGAGTTGACACAGGTTCGCACAAACTTTACCCCTCTATCCTCGAGTCGTGCTTTCATCCAAGGCAAGAACTTCTTTGGCTGCAACATCACAGTCTTGTATGTCATCCCATAGAGTGCTCCCTTGGGAAGCTCGTTCGGCTCTAGGAATCGAAAGTCTGGTACCTTTCCAGCATACCACACGTCCTCCTTGGTTCCCATGTCCATGATTTCCCTCATTTCCATCTTCCGTAGGCTGGACTCTGGATTTGTCTCCGCCAACCTCCACAGCCCCGCAAGTCCACGTAGTTGCATTTGCTGTTCTCTCGGTTGGGAATTATGCACTCCAATCCAGATTGCACCAGCCCACGGACTGGACCATTCTTTGGTGTCATCACCGGGAAGATGCTCCCCAACTATAGTGATATCATAGTGTCGAGGGAGCATGCTGGCGATAGTCATGCCAGTGACGCTAGATTTTTATGGTCAGCTAGAGATACTGACTGACAACCTGAGAGGGACATACCCGGCACCAAGGATAGTAATGCTAGGCATATTGGAAAGAATAGAATTTTCAGGCGTGGAAGATTCTAAGAGGAGAACGACCAAAACGATGAATATAAACTGGGCAAAGCAACGGAGATTATTGTTATAGGGCTTCTTCAACTAAATGTGGTAGGAATTGGTTCAATGACAAGCCCATCAGGCTCCACCAGTCACTCCCGGAAACTATAACTAAACACAACCTTTCCCACTATGCACTCTGAGAAACTACACGTGTCAACCAGATTGCGCCTATGAGCAATCCATGTTACTTGCCAGATGCAGTTGTTAACCGAGGGGCACAGCGCTAATGACAGACGAATGACTAGTAGATGAATTTGCGAACAAACACTTGTCGGAACGGATACGACTACTTAGCGCTGGTTCATATGCAGGTCCCATTGTCCGTAAGAGTGGCCCATATGAATTTCCGAATGCAGTCGATAACCGAGAACTAGAATACTGGTGTTATGCAAGCGCGTCGGTCTGGAAACAGTCGGGTAGGATCCACGAAACAGGCTAGCGTCGTTTGGCATCGCCCGTTTCGTGCAGAGTGCGAGCCACGCATTTGATCATGTAGAGCACGAGAACAAGCTTATCCGGAAATTCAGCAACCATGGGGATCTTGCAAGAGCTCTGTTGTACCTCGGATGGTTCAAAGGTGCATTCCATCAAGGTCGAAACACTTCCTCGAACCACGTAAGATCTGTTCCATCATTGCCAATCCCGCCCAATTCTCAGTCCCTTGAAAGCAAACATCACATATCTAGACATGGCCACTACAAAGAAGATTATTGTCGTCATTGGAGGGACCGGCATGTTTGGGGGCGCAGTCTTGACATCTCTCCTCGACAATCCAAACTTCCACGTTCGCTCGACCACGCGAGACGCTTCCACGGAGCGCGCACAAAGGTTACGTGATCAAGGGGCGGAGGTGATTCAAGCAGACTCTTGGAGTGCGCAGGAGCTTGTGGTTGCCTTCAAAGGGGCCTGGGGGCTATTTCTGAACACGGATTCCGACAGTCCTACCTTCAAGCCAGGTCCTGACCAGGAACCCGGGCCGCCCGAGTTTGAGATGGGCAAAATTGTCATCGATGCTGCTGTCAAGCAGGGCGTCAAGATGTTTGTCTTTTCTGGGCTCCCTGAAGCATCGAATGTCACAAGTGGCGCCGTACCCATCACCTCTTTCGATAACAAGGCCGAAATCACTCGTTATTCCCGGCAAGCCGGGTTTGAATCTGCTGTTACCATTACGGCCGGGTGGACTATGGACATATTCTTCATGGATATATACACAAAGACTTTTGGTGGCTTTGCTACCGTGCCGGATCAAGAGGGTTACCTAACGCTGAAACTCCCGCCATTTGGCAGCGAGTCCGGCTTGGTGCCGTGGACATCGTGTTCGGACGATTTTGGAGATGCTGTGCATGGAATATTCCTCAATCCCATGCGCTACAACGGCCAATCTCTATGGGCCATTTCCTGCGAAGAGACATTTGCCGGTGTCACTGAGATATTCAATCAGGTGTCTGGAACAAAGAAGGCTCGTTATATTGCTCTTACAGATCAGCTTACCTCCAAAACCGCGGGCAAGACAAAGGAAGTAAATGGGTTGATGAACTACTGCCAATATGTCAAGGGGCTCTACTGTGACGGTAAGCCTGTTGATCAGTCAGTTGTCAAAGTCTTGAAGGCCAATGCAACAGCGGCGAGGGGGCGGAGTGAATCGGACGCGCAGCTTCAGACTGTTGAAGGATTCTTCAAGAAGCGACTTGGTACATAAATCGTATAAGATGATATAAACCAAAACCTTATCAATATTTAATACATCCACTCATTGATCCAGGATTTCCTAGAATTGTCTTTCGTCGTAGTGTCTATGTGTATGGGGTTGGGAGGTCACAACGGGAACAGGAAGTAGAGAGACCAATGAATTTTGTTACTAAAAGAATACGATTCGAGAAATAGATTAATCAAACGCATGATTGCAAAACCTTTTCTCTTCTGTTAGAATCTAAAAATAAATATAATAAATCAAAATATTGTGGAGATGGTAGAACGAGATCTCAGGTAGATGAGCTGGCCCGGTTGATGAGTGATTGTGCCAATTCTAGCTACTTGCGTAGCCTCAAAAGTTTGGAAGACGAATCTTGACCACTTTATGGGACATAGGAGGAAAGGTATGCCATTAGTGTTCGTTGGCATGAGCTCTTCCACATTCAACAATAAGAAGACACAATATTGCATTAAAATTTGGGAGAGTACATCTGGTTGTAATGCACTACAAACAGTGGAAGGGCGAGGTGAACGCACAGGGAATATATTCTCGATACCAAAGTATAGATAAAGATACGTTGATCGTCAATGAACAAACGTTTCAGACACAGACATCCGCCATAGTAACTCTAAACCTCCTATACGCACCGATACGTTCTCTTTCCAACCAAGAACCAAAAGGCAACAGCATAAGCGAAGAGAAAAATGAGAACCGGCGCCACATAGTTCATACTCAGAGCAGTGACTGGCAGGAAATAAGGCAGGCAGTAAAGAACAAGAGCGGCGGATGCCCACAAGATAGTAACAATATTCGATACCAACCCTAGTTTTGGGTGAAAGAATGGGCCAGGCGTGATGTTCTTGCGACCATTATAGAGCAGCAAGGCGATTGGGATGCAGTACGAGATGTACTGACAGAGGATACCGCAAGACACGAAAGAGCCAAATGTCTCGCTTGATCCGAGGTATAGACAGCCTAAGCCTAATGTCCATGCGATAGAATACGCATGGGCGTAGATGGGAGTTTTGAATGGCGAGGGGGCGATTCGTGATATGTACTTGGAAAAGGGCATACCTCCATCCCGACTGAATGACCAGGCGAGCCTGGACTGCCACGTGTGAACTCCAACGAGACTGAAGAACACTGAAACTATCATAAGGCTCACGAGTCCCAATGCTGCGGCCTGGTTATTATTGTAGAGATAGTTAAAAAGGTCCATGTTCCCTGCAGCTTCGTAGTCGGTCACTGCAAGGCCGAGCCCAATGATCATGATGACTCCAGTGACGTAGCTGACCACAATCGTCCACAAGAGTGCTTTAGGAATGTTTCGCTCTGGATGGGGAATCTCGTCCGCGAGATGGGTGGCAGAATCCAAACAGGAGTAACACCAGTTAGGCCCATTGAGCCCAATGAGAAACGCTACGCCTTGTGGCCAACCGCTCACGTTGTGAAGAGTGACGAAGAAGTCTAATGCGTTTCCCTTGGGTTTGCTAGGTGCGACCAAACAAACGAAGGTTGCGGTTGTGACTCCTACGGTGAGGATGAGGTGGAAGCGGGCGAGTTTCGGTAGCAATGATTCGAAGCAGTTGAAACCGAAAGTGGCGGCTAGGACGAGGATATATCCAACGAAAATCATCCATCGATCGACGACAAGATCTGGATGTGTATACTGGTACATTCCCATGGATATGGTGGAGATGGCAAGGGTCACAGATGCGCTGGTGCATACAGCACCTGCCCAGGCGATAATGGCTGTAAAGTATGTCAAGAACCGGCGATATGGCTCAGGACAGAGACGTGAAACCCAGAAGTATTGGCCACCCGCATGTGGAAATGCGGATGCCAACTCTCCAAGACTGGTCGCGACGCACAACCCGACAAGTGTCATGAGGTTGTAGCCCCAAAACACAAGGGGGGTTCCACCAAATTGAATTGTCGTAGGATATATGATGAGGATTCCCATAGCGGAATTGGTGATGGAATGGCCAAGTCCGACTGCAGAAAGTGTAGTGAAGGGACGTTCTATGACTTCGCCATGATGAACGGACGAAGTGTTCGATAAGCCGTTCTCGATGCCGATGCTGTCCTTGTGGCTTCCATCTTGTGGAAATGTGAAAACTTCTTCTTTATGAACGTGTATGTTTGACATTTTGTCAGAGTCAGGATGGGTGATATGAGACATGCCCACCGGAGGGGAAGTTTACAGGAAGAATTGCAAAGAAAAATTGATGGGTGGTACAAAGAGGCAAGTCTACTCTTTGAAAGAAAGCAGCAGAGCTGTGGCCTTGAAAGGGATAAGAGCTTGCTATTAAAGCTGGATTGCTATGGGTAGTTACCATAGCGATAAGGCCCATCTATAGGGGCTTGACGAGATTCACCAGGTGAAGGACCGAATGTGGCGCTGGCCGTGTTTGCGGCTTCTGGCCAAGATCCGGGGTGAACCGATGGAGAAGAGCGGCCGGACTGGGGAAGAATGCGCTGCGGGGTAAGCGAGTACCAAAGACAAAATGTACTACCGAGCTACTGGGCTCCTGTATCGACGCCATACGAAGGTATCTGAAACTTATTTTAGAGATGTGGTTTAGTTTGTCGTGCTTGTCGCCAGACCAAGCTTCCCCATGGCACCGTTTGCGAGTGCGATATGCCTGGACGGCGCCACTGCTTCGGATCGCCCCTGCCTAGCGCTTGATTCAATGGCATCAGGGTTCGACGTGTGGAAGAAACAGGTTCACATGCATTCGCGTTCGCTCTCAGACTGGCAGGCGAGCTTGAGAGTTTCGCACATGGCCAACACGGGTCAGCCACTGGCTCCCAGCGCCGCCGTTCGAGGCTCAGTGCATGGTCCGTGCACACTCCCGAACAGGACGGAACGCGAATGTCCAAAGGCACACCAGCCCACAAGCCATTGCAAGGCACACCCCACGCATCCTCACACAAGCAATGTCCTAGAGAGCACTATCCAGATTTATGCTCAAACAAGGGCCATCCTCATGCTCGCAACATCATTCAATTAGGCAAGTGCCCTTGTGTGCCACGTGGGGATGCCAACATTGCATGATACAGCTGCACCAGCCCGCGCTGCAGCGTTCCATAGCAATGCCCAGATCGTGCCAGTGAAAGAGTCCTGGAGGCAAATTACGTTTCCTGGAAAGTAGGTGTTGCTGACGAACGTAGCGCAAGCGAAAAGTAACAGAACAGCTTAGATCACGCATAGCGCACCTCTATACGAGTAGCGAAGACCATGAGTCCCTTCGGTTCACGAGACGACCTCTTGTTCACGTTGCAGATATTTGTTCATCAAGTGGTTCCAAAAAGCAAATGGGATCCTTCATAGTTATGTCCAAGACTACCTTTTGTTGTCGTCAGCTCCTCTTTTCCGGGAAACTGGTCGACCGCTGTACTGCCGAGTTGATTACACCCCAACAGCCTAGTGACGAGAAGTGGGTCCTTCCTGCAAGGGCCATGAATGCGAGGCCCCGAGCACTTCAGAACCCCGGTTCAATCTAAAGCTCGCATTAACGGGAAAGTCCCGGGAATTGGACTTAGAAACAGTGGTGTGTAATTGCTGTTCAAGCTGCAGGTAACATCGCCACCACCATACAAACTTGTCGACACACCGAGGCTGCCAAGATGGCCGGATTCGTGACCGATTCGGTAAACTCATTGCATAATCATCTGTCGCCAGAAAAGGTATGCCAAAACTCCCAGCTTTGCTCAAACAGCTTTTTAAGACATTCAGGACCTTGACCTTTTTGCACTGAAGCTCTGCTGCCACCCAAAGTTTGCTGCCCCCAACCAACACTCATTCTGCCACATCCTTCTATCTCTCACGGCTTTGAATCTTCCAGCATGACTACTAATCATTTCCCCTCGAGCGAGGCCAATACTTTCCACTACATCATAGTTGGAGGAGGTACTGCAGGCTGTGTCATTGCCAGTCGCCTTGCTGAGAAGCTTCCAAGCAAGCGCATTCTCATGATTGAGGCTGGCCCGAGTGATCTTGATGATGAGCGCATCCTGGACCTCAGAAATATGTTCAATTTGTTGGGAGGCGATTTGGACTTCAATTATCGAACAGAGCCGCAGATCATGGGTATGCTTGTAGCCCATTTTCGTCCTTCATGCCTTCCACTAACAACAACAAAAGGTAACAGCAACATCAACTATTCGCGAGCAAAGGTCCTTGGCGGCTGCTCGAGCCACAATTCGAGTTTGTCTTTCCACTCAATCGAATATGACACGCAACGATGGGCAAAGTCCGGCGTCGAAGGCTGGTCGTTCGAGACAATGAAACGACTCATACAGAAACTGCGAACGAACATTATCAACATCGACCCTAAGCATAGAAACCCTATCTATGAAGACTGGATCCAAGCTTGTGCAACCGTCTTCGATGCACCGGTCGTAGAAGACTTTAATGTCTTGATAAAGTCTGAGGGTAGCCCTTCTAGAGGTGTCGGTTTCGCGCCGGTGTCGTACATCCCAGAAAACCACCGTCGCATTAGCGCAAGCGTAGCCTACATTCACCCAATTCTGCGTGGAGAAGAGAAAAGACCTAATCTATTCGTTCTCACCAATGCTTGGGTGACCCGCATCAACTACCTCGGAGGTTCAGTCACCGGTGTTGATGTTGAACTTCAGTCTGGAGAACTGCACACGCTACGAGCTAAGACGGAAACCATTCTCTGCGCTGGAGCCATTGATACTCCTCGGCTGATGCTTCTTTCTGGAATTGGGCCCCGTGATCATTTGCAAAGTCTAAAAATCCCGGTGGTGCACGAGCTTCCCGGAGTAGGAGAAAACCTGCAAGATCATCCCGAGACTATCATTGTATGGGAGCTCAACAAAGCATACCCCAAGGACACAACGGCCATGCAATCAGACACTGCGCTTTTGCTTCGCCACTACCCGCATAACTATTTCGGCGATGATGGTAGTACGGCTGATCTCTGGATACATACCATTTTGGGTGAGTTCTGCATAAATACAGAACGGATGGGATATGTAACGCCAGAAAATGTCTTTTGCATGGTGCCAAATGTGGCTCGTCCTGCTTCTCGCGGTCGCCTCTTCCTCACTTCTGCTGATCGAAAGGCGCCACCAGCTCTGGACTTCGGATACTTTACTGATGCCGAAGGCTATGATGCCTCTTTGGTTGTTGCTGGCCTGAAATACAGTCGCGAGTTGGCCAAACAGTCACCTTTCAAAGAATGGATTAAGCGTGAGGTGGCCCCAGGCCCGGCTATCCAGTCTGATGAGGATCTCTCCGAGTACGGACGCAAGGTTCACCACACCGTGTATCATGCTTGCGGAACGACCAAGATGGGGAGTGAAAGCGATCCACTCGCTGTTGTCAACTCTCGGCTGCAAGTGAAGGGAATCAAGGCCCTACGTGTTGCTGATGCTGGTGTGCTCCCCTTCGTTACCACCAACAACCCCATGGTAACAATTCTCGCTATTGCTGAGCGCTGTGCCGAGATGATCATTGAGGAAGCGAGATATCACCAGCAGTCGGCAATGTTGTAGATACTTTGTATTTGATCGCCATTTTTAGCGTTTTTGCGTATGCGAAAGGGAAGCTATCACCTTGAATGTTTCATGACACCAAAATGGCCTAGAGAGATTTAGTAGTGAATATGATTGATTTCTATTTTGTAGAGTTTGATTCTGTAACAAAGCACGCGTTCTCGCTATCAGGAAACCTACGGCATGCTATGTTAGCCAAAGATATCTTTTCAGAATGCAACTAGGTTCACTGGAAGCCATAGAACTAGCTATAAAGTGGATGTTTCTCATGTTGGAATGCATCGCAGTCAGTTGGCATGTATATACAGTTCCATAGGAAACAGCGCTGCCGCATTGCGTCACTCCTTTCTACTGTTGGAGTCGCACCAGCCTAAGTATTAACTGTCAGAGGACTAATTCCATACAGTTTTTGATATGGCGATACGAGGGGAGGGATGCTTTCCCCACAAACATGTCAGATTTCCCATTTGGGTATGAGAGCGAGGGCTACGATATCCGACCATACCATCCGCACGCTATTCGCCGTCATCGGACGCCACTGCTGTTCCACCGAATAGTAGCATCCTAATCTTTCCTTTGGCACCTAGATACACTAAACTCTCGCATATGCATTCCTCATGTCTACAAAGTTGTTTTGGTCACAGCACAGGTTAGGTTGGCTTGTTTCACGTAAAAGTAAGACTAGTTACCAACAGGCAGCAACATCTCCGTGTACCAAAGAACCTAGTTACCTGAGTGTTGACCTTTTCATCAATCGAAATTGATATCTAGCAGAGTTGCCCACAGAAGTATTCATTCCAATAGCCATTCCGTAAATGGAGGTGACGCTGCAGGACGGCTTGCAGGGTGAAGACTGGGAAATAGTAAGTGTAAACTGTCTTCCAGACTTTATACATCATACGTCAAATTTTAGCTCTTAATGACTTGTTGTATCCGTCCAATACAGCATTTTCCTTGTCCTTTAACCTTGCATCTGACTCTTGAAACACCCTCGGCAAACCAAGCTCTTCGTATGGTGTATCGTCCAACACCATCTTGGCTAATCCCTTTGCCGCCAGAAATATCTGCGGCATTCCATGTCCTGTAAAACCACCCATTATGAAGACGCCCGGTCGACCAGGGACTTTGCCGATGCGCGGAAGACGATCTGACGAATATCCCATGACTGTTTCAGGAACATCGGTTAGCAGATTGCATGATAAGTCTTGTGCAAAAACTCACTGCCGGTCCACACCTTGTCCACGTAGGCTCCGCTATTCTCCCAGCCCTTGAAATTTCTTTGCATGTAGCCATCAAAGTACTCTTTGGCGTCGTCGATTAAGGTATCGTCATCAACTCTTCCGTACCACTGCTGTAAATCGTGAAAGAAAGCCCTACGTGCCCCACCAACAATGATGCTGCCGTCTGTTCTAGGGATAAGATAATCGAAGTCAAAGTCGCCAAATCGCAAGGCGTAGGTGTTCCGAATCCGAACGGCAGGACCAGACGGGACTATCCGGGAACAGATGGCTCGATAAGGTATGATTTTGTCCTTGTACTCGGGCAGTAATCTTGAAGTGTATGCATTCGTCATGACAATAACCTTTTTCGCCTTTACGTCTCCGCGTTCAGTATGAACTGTCGTCCTTCCCAACGAATTGACCTCGTCAGATATAGCCGTCACGGGAGTATTTGTCTGCAGATTAACGCCTTGTGCAATCGCCTTCGCAAACATATGATGAATTAGCTTGTACGGCCAAAGGTGCCCAGCTGGGTAGTAGAATATACTCTTTGCACCCTTGACGTCGCAAATCTAATGTTCCATAGTCAGCTGGAACATGACAAAGGCTTTTCTTCACCCACCATTTCCGCATCCCCACCTGCAAAGTAGCTCACTTTCTTGGTTGATTCGACACCAGCTGACATCATGCGATCATATCCAGCCTTCATGCGATGATCCAAGGCGTCAGTCAATTGTACGTCAACTGCAAACGTCGAGTTGAAGTCACAATCAATTTGATTCTCTTGGACGAAATCGCTGACTGCCGTGACATTGGCCGCTTCGAAGTCTGCAACTTCCGCCGCCGCTTCGATACCATATCTATCGATCAATGAGGATGCAAGGTTGTAGTAGTCTGGCTTTAAATGGCCGCCATTTCTCCCGGTAGCTCCAGAACAAAGTTCTCGCGCTTCCAGAACAAGGGTTGACGGTAGCTCTCCCACCTTTTGGGAGAGCAAATGTGTTACATAGGCAGCTGCGGAAAATCCAGCACCGATGATGACAATATCGCTCTCTGTAGGAAGAACCTCCGTGGAGCGGTGGTTATCAAGTTCACCGACAGAAGTCCGCCAGAAAGGAACCGGGCCCCCTCGCGGTAGCGATCGTGAAAAATGTGAAGAGTTGGCCATGAAGAAATTGCTGCAGCGAAGCGAAAGCATTGAGCGCAAAGTTATTGATCAATGTCTTTGTGTTGACGTTCCAATTTCTGTGTACCTTGAGGCGGCACATGTGATTGGGTCGCTTTTCGGCCCAAAGTGGAAGCTGCGCGTTCCGCATAATTAGTGCCCGAAGACTTCACGTGCATATTCCCTTTTCTGGAAGAGAAGCGAGCGCGGAGAAAGCGGGCATGGGATACCCTCCTGGGTAACGGATAACGAGCATAAATGGTGTACAGCCACCAGGCTCACACCTGCCCATCCAGTCATACCTATACATGTTCACACATTGAACCGTTTGCCTTTTTCAACTTTCGCAATGACCGTTACCCACGTCGAGGCTTTCATTGTCGGGGCAGGCTTCGGGGGGATTTACCAATGTTACTCCCTAAAGAAGCTTGGGCTGTCCGTGCGGGTCATTGATACTGCGGGAGGTGTTGGGGGAACATGGTACTGGAATCGATATCCAGGAGCCATGAGTGATACAGAAAGCTACCTTTACCGTTACTCCTGGGACAAGAAGGACTTGCGCACATTTCCCTGGTCACATCACTACGTCACTCAACAAGAAATTCTTGCCTATCTAAACCATGTCGTCGACATTCATGAGCTACGACCAAACATACAGCTTCGAACAGAAATGTTATCTGCAAACTGGGATGACGGCCAAGAGATTTGGCGTGTGGGTACCACGAATGGTACCTTCACTTGTCGCTATCTTATCACGTCGCTCGGACTATTATCAAAGCAAAATTTTCCAAATATCCCTGGCATAGGGACATTTAAGGGAGAACTCACCCATACAGCCTCATGGAAGCCTGAGCTCGATCTGACGGGGAAGCGTGTCGGAATCATTGGCAATGGCTCAACTGGTACCCAAGTTATGACAGCAATAGCACCTATTGTTAAGGAGCTCATTAGCTTCCAACGACACCCCCAGTACTCAGTACCGAGCGGAAACAAGCCTATCACAGCCGAGTATCGACAGTGGGTCAACGACAACTATGACGCAATATGGGAACAGGCCTTCACTTCTGCCACAGCTTTCGGGTTTGTGGAATCGACTCGGCCAGTCATGTCTGTCTCCCCTGCAGAACGGACAAAGATATTTCAAGAGTTATGGGACCGCGGGAATGGCTTTCGGTTCATGTTTGGGGGCTTCGGTGATATCACCACAAGCGAAGAAGCAAACGAGGAGGCAGCTAAATTTATCCGCAGCAAGATTGCGGAAATCGTTAAGGATCCAGTCAAAGCGAAACTTCTCCAGCCTACAGATCTATATGCCAGACGCCCACTCTGCGATAGTGGTTACTACGATATATTCAACCGTGAAAATGTCAATATAGTTGACGTGAGCACAGTTCCAATCTCTGAGATTGTGGAGGATGGGTTGCGGACTGCGGATGGAAAGGTGCACAAGCTTGACGTTCTTATATTTGCGACTGGTTTTGATGCCATTGATGGCAACTACATGCGCATGCAGATTACAGGCCACGGTGGGCGGACAATCCAGGATCACTGGAAGGATGGCGCCACGAGCTACCTTGGGGTCGCCCTTTCTGGATTTCCAAACATGTTCATGGTTCTCGGTCCACAAGGACCTTTCGCCAACAACCCGCCTGCTATTGAATCCGAGGTTAACTTTATCACCGCAGCTATCGCAAATGCAGAGAAGAGGAGGCAATCTGGTGCGCCATCAATTTTGCACGTCTCGGAGAAGGCCGAGCGTGGATGGGGCGAACTGTGCGATAATTTGACTGAAGGAAGTCTATTTAAGAGAACAGCAAGCTGGATCTTTGGGGCGAACATTCCAGGAAAGAAGGAGGCAACTAAGTTTTATTTTGGGGGCCTGAAGGCCTATCGCGAGACTGCACGAAGCGTTGCGGACGAAGGTTTTAAGCCGTTCTATGACAGAGCGGTCACAAAAGAGACGACGAGATAAGTAGAGCTGTCAACATTGGTATGCCTCCAGTAACTTAATCAACGAGTAAGGCAATGAGCTCCAAGGAGAAAGCGGTCGAATTTGTTCATGTCGTATACACAATTGATTATGCTCAACATTACTTTCAAAGGCCACTGCTCGCACCGGCATCTATTGTTTTTCTCTGCCAATGTGAGAAATGTCAGTGCGCCAGACTCTCTTCCATCATGGCCACGTCAATCTGATGCTCAAATGTCAGCAACTCATACTTACTAGCCATACTTTCTAGCACTGAGTTCTGCCAATATGTACTTACCTGTTCTCTGGGGAGCTGAGAGGTGAGTTTCGAAATAGTCCCATCCGTGGTTCGGATGTAGACCTTCCAAGAATGGTTTACACATGAAACAATAATCCAAGTATATGCATACTCGACATTGGAAACGTGGCCCATAGATGTCCTATGTTGTATGAGATTAGTTCGACATTTCAAATCATTTCACTTACATGATAACATCCGTTGCACGTGTAACCTCCGTGGTGAACGCCGGTGACTCGTCCAGCGTCAGCCTCCGTACTGAGAAGTGATCTACAAGTAGCTGATAAGCCTTCCAGCATTTCTTCTTTTCCATGGAAAATTGCAATAGCAATGGGACTCCATTGGTCTTCCGGTCCAGCGACCGCAACACAATTGCTACGCAATCCTTCCTCAACTAGGCGTTCCACAACATCTATTTCTCCCGCTCTACAGGCCCAGTGTAACGGGCTCCAGTATCTGCTCTGTGATGGGACCGCAGGTGCCAATGCAAGAACTTCGTTGATAATTTCCAAGGAACCTCCTGAGCATGCATAGCATAGAAGAGTATCGCCCTTTGCGTCTTCAGTGGTCGTCTCGAGGCCTATACTGACAAGGTACATGAAAGTATCCAGATGCCCGCCTCTTGCCGCAAGCTGAAGTAAAGTCTGACCATGAGACCCCGCACGGCGTAGATTCACATAAGATCCCTCATGCGCCCACTTTAGTACCTCAAGGTGTCCCTCAAAGGTAAGTAGGTCCATAAAAGGCCCGCGGCGCCCAACAAAAGTATCGACATTGGGACAGGCGCTAAGAAGAGATTTTACACTCTCAGTATTACCATGATGCAATGCGACTTCAAGTGTTGTCCAGCCATCGTTGCTAGGAATTGTAAGGTCTGCTCCCTTTTCGAGCAGAAACTTCACGACATCAGGATAACCTCCGTTTGCTGCAGAATTTATTGGCGTCCACCCGTTATTATCCCTCGTTGTTATGTCTGCTCCTTTCTCCAGCAGCAACTTCACAATTTCGAGGTGACCACAATTTGCTGCAGAATTAAGTGGCGTCCAGCCGTCGTTACTATCAATTGAAACGTCCGCTCCATTCTCTAATAGGACTTTCACAACTTCAGTATGGCCACGGAATGATGCATCATTTAGTGGCGTCCATCCTTGGCTGTCGACGATTGCTACATCCGCTCCTCTTTCTAGGAGTAGGTTCACAATCTCGAGATAGCCGAAGCTTGATGCCAATTTGAGTGGCGACCATCCGTTCTCATCCTTGATGGATATATTTGCCCCTTTATCGAGCAGAACTTTGGTGATATCGAAGAAGTTATGGTGTACAGCAGAGTGAAGTGGTGTCGAGCCGTTGTTTAACCCATCTGCCACTTCTGCTCCCTTTTCTAGCAGCAGTTTCACAATTTCGAGGCGATTAAAGACTGTTGCAGTGTAAATTGGTGTCCACCCGTCATTATCTTTAATTGTCGCATCGGCTCCTCTCTCCAACAATAGCTGAACAACTTCGAGGAAGCCATGTAGTGCCGCCGTGTGCAGTAACGCTTCGCCGCGGATGTTCTTTACTGCATGATCTGCTCCGGCCTCAATAAGTAAATGCATGGTCTCCGAATCACCAACAATCGACGCCCAAAAGAGTGGTGTTTGTCCATTCGCGTCTTGTAGCGCAAGGTTCGCACCTACTTGCATCAGAGTTTTCACCATGCTTTTATGACCTGCAGCTATAGCGGCATTAATTGGAACACCAAACATTCCTCCTTCAATATTTGGGCTCGCACCCCATTCAATCAAAAGATCAAAAGCTGATTTGTGGCCTTTATAGCATGCCGCTTGCAGAGGAGTACCGTATTCGCCTCCTACCATATTTATTTGATTCGCATCCGCATTCCAAATATGTTTCATACTTGCAGTGAGATCGAAGAGAGATGCATAATATAATGGGGATGCTGCACCAGAATTCTTTTGTCGATGGTCTTTGTCTTTCTTTTCTTTCTCGGAGAATTCGGACTCAAAAATTTTCCTCCAATTTCCAAAATTTTCATTTTCAAGATGAAGGAATTCATTGATACAGGTGGACAATGTAACACCATATTTCCCTGCCGCGTTTACGTGGGATACCCAATGCCTTACAGCATAATGCTTGAACAGATACTTGAGTTCAGAGTCTTGGCCAGCGGAGCTCTGGTGCCAGATATCATCGAAATTCAGGTAGCTCAGACAGGCTATTGCGAGGTCTTCATGCTGCTCGGCTTGACTAGGAAGTTGGTTCGCTCTCAAAGGTGGCTGGGTCCCGATAACCGTATTTGGTGATAGAGTTGGGAGCAGAAATTCTCGAACCGATTGATGGATCAAGTGTACAGTTCTTGAATCAATCTCTTTCTCTGGCTTTCCTGTCCTGACTTCGACAAGGTCCCCACATATAGAAGTTATCTCACTGTTGATATACTCTTCGTCAATAAGATCAGGTAGATCATCCCACTGGATTGTAGCACCATGGTCTTCATGGCTGTTCTCAATAATAAGAGCCTCTGCAATCTCAGATACAGTCAGAGGTCGGAAGGCAAAAGTCGTCCACCGTAGGATATTTAGAGCGCGACTCTGCTCCTCAGGGGGGTGGCTCTGAATTGCTTTCCAGTTGCGGTCATATGTTTTTTCAAGTCCAACTGGCATGTTCTTTACAATATTCTGTAATTGCTTTGCATTTTTACCACCGCGTAGTTGATTTTCTTGCAGTTTGATCCAAAGAAACATGCCACCACACTTTTCTGCTAATTGTCCTGCCAGATCCTCTTTAAGACGATTATCTTTGTTTGGTAGCTTCTTATCAACTACACTTCTAGAGAAGTGTAATATATCGTCTTGGACGTCTGAATCTGAGATCTTGCACTGCATGATGATGTAGCCAAGGCCCTGCGCTATGTTGGGAGATAATGCTGCCTTTATATCAGTTTCCTCCCTACTCGCGATAAGAATTCGTGACGGGGTTTGCACAATGGCTCCCTTCAAAGCCTCCAAAAACTCAGTCCGAACATCGCCTAGTTGATTGTACTCGTCTAGTCCGTCCAGTACAAAGGTATAGCCCTTGCTTTTGGAGAGAATGGACTTGAAGATAGACCAGACTGAAGAGTCTGATGCTCTTTGCCCGGATTCTAACCGTCCCCGGACCAGATCTAGAACTTCTTGATCAAGCTGTGTAAGTTGCGCAATCCAAGATCTTATGATGAAAGTTGGTTCGCCACCAGATTGGGCATGTGGAGAGGCGAAGAAGTATGCAATCGGTAATGATTGCGTCTCCTTAAGATGCTCAATAATTTTTGCGCAGAGAACTGTCTTGCCAAACCCAGCGGGTGCACAAATCCAGAGTATTCTAGCTGGTTCATTGACTTGTCTCTTGGAAACCCATGTACAGTATTCAGGATGGGAGAAAACCCATTCACATGTTCCATCAAGACGTGATGATACTTGCTTGTCGTAGTACTGGGAGGTGTTGTTTCGGTCGTTATATTTTGTAACATCTAGCCAGTCATTGACAATGTCTTGAGACTGTTGTCTTGCCATATATTTGATGTCAACTAGAAGCTGTGATATTTCCCAGATACTTGCAAATTTGTTACGATCATGCATTTGTTCAACTGATACAGTCAGCAAGTGAGACATGAAAAATCGGGTGAATGCATTACCGTTTATTTGTTCTTCATCCTCAGTCGATTGTAGTACCAACTGAGTTTCAGAATCGATGTGTGGGGCAAGATTGGACAACGTATTAATAGCATTTTGAAGCATGTCAACCTGGGTAGCGTACTTGTTCGAACGCTTGAGTGTATGGCTAGGCCCACCTATCATTGGTCTCGCAATCGATGTTTTAGCATTGGTCTTCGTCTGTGGCACACTGGAGATATCCATGAGCCTATCTGTATAGCCTTTGGAACGTATGTGTACTTGGGGTGTCGTATTTTCATCTGCGGTAACGGATTCAAGGTCTACAACTATTTCTCGCGGGGTGCTGACTTTTGGCTCATCGGCTAACTCAAGCTGCTCTAGGGCGTCTTTACAGGCACTCAGGAGAAATGAAACATCGAGTGTTTCTGTGTTGTCCTGGTTCTGGCCAGTTGGGATCATTAAAGGCCTTTTTATTTGTTTTGATCTCTCTGGATGGAACGTCGAAGATGGAGTTATTTGCGCTGCACTTTCTAGTGATTCTTTGTACTCTTTCCTGAGACGGCTGAAAGCTCTGCTCCTCCCCTCTCCGTACAGCAGAGGCATGCAGATTCCAAACATCCCTAGAAGACAATAAGCTGCATCTTCTATGCGTTTTGTTTGGCGTTTCTCTGTCCATGACATGCGCTCGTCGAAGCTGAAGTGAGATAAAAGGCGTCCCTGAAGAACGTCGATGGGAAGTCCTGTGCAGCTTGAAATATCATGCACCATAATGTTCTTATCGCCGATATGCTCGCCTTCTACAGAAAAGAACTCAACTACAGTTGGAGCAACAAGTTCCTGCAACGTCCAACCACGGGTGAACCATCGGCTTTTGTGGAAAGCTTGGCGGTCTTGCGCGAAGTCTTGGATCGAGACATCAGACAAGTAAACGTAACATTTTGCTGCATTCTGGTACCAGGTAAACATTGAGTTTATAGCTTCCGAGAGCTCTGTACTACTCGATTTATCGATGCAACAGGTGTCTACCCAGAAATATTGAAGTCGGTCCTCTGCAGCTTGTTTTGCACAGAAGCGGATCTTGAGATAGCCAGGCTTCTCGTCGCCAGTACGGTCGACCAGGTCTTTATAAGTCACCTCCTCTTCATCTTTTCCCCAGGTGTGGGACAGCACAGCATACTGTGGTATGTCGTTGCCTACGTGCTCCACAAGGCTGAAGTCGCCGTCAGGTTCGATTCGCATGAGTCGCATGATTATAGGATGGCGAATAGGCTCTGACTTAAGCCACGACTGGGACGCACAATGCGCACCGTTTAGGCAGCCAAAGAGCTGCAATCAAGCTGTTGTAATTAGCAGGCGATAGAGAAGAATCCGCCAAGCAACTTTTGGGATGTGGCCGGAAAACCGGCACTAAAACACAAGAGGAATCTGACTGCAGTGGCGAGTGGGTACCGTGAGATGTGGCTAAGATGTGGCGGATCCCCATGTTGGCAAGCGATTTCTACGAGCGCCACAAAAAGAGCGATTTTCTCTAATTCCTAGTGTCGCTCTAGTTTGCATCTTATGTCTTTCGGGAATAGGCAAGGAATAATATCATATAAATTTCCACCTAATCTTGCGCAACAACCCAAGGCTGCAGTGTTCGTGCGTGCAGGTCGCCTGCGCGACACGGCAGTAAGCCAATACATTGGGCTATACTTGATCGACCATAAATGCGGTGCACCTTTGGCTTTATGGGTAGAAAAATATACTAATAACATGTTGTGCCGATTTCAGCTACGATGGCGTGCTCTAGATCCGGTGTGGCTGGTTTTCAGCCTTCGAATACCTGTGGTGCACATGTCACTAGGAACGTCCCGTCCCGTATCTGCATCACTCCGCGCTACGTTGCCAGTATCGGACGAGAACTTCGGCCAAGCCATAAGTTCACAGCTGAATCAATGTCTAGACTATTCGACCCACTTCCAGTGACCCTCCTTTGGATTTGAGTGGGCAGTTGGCTGCTGTGTTCCCCCTTTTAGGTCAGCGCTAACAGCTTTCGCATCAGGTTATGCATGGGATAGACATTGGTACAACCATTAGACCGCGCTTTCAAATACCTTCAAGTACGCTTTGAGTTAGGCTACAAGAGTTCTACCAATCCGCGCTCATCACAGGTGTCCCACGATTATTCTCTTCTCTGGAGAGGCTTTCATTTAGACATTTTGGCTGGCTGGAGTGTTGTTCAGCCATGCTAAGCTATACATCATACATCTTAGGTTATAGAGTCCTCATTTATATAGCCCAAACAGCTCACAGTTATAAAAAGGCGTCTTGTCTTGCAGTTAAAAGGCTACCTAATACTAAAAGTTCACAACAAGTTGTCATCTTAAAATGGCAACACGTACTCAAACCCTCCGTGGACGATATGCCTCTCGTATCTTGAAGGCACATGTAGAAGCAAAATACCTTCACCGCACAGGTAGGGGTCTTCAAGGCCCCGAAGGAAGCCCTTTACCAAGCTTCGGGGGTATACCACCCCCTTCGACATTCCGAAGCGATACAGCCAACCTTGTGCAGGCTAAAGCAGGCCCCGACCTGGGCAAGGTTTGCATTGTTGGAGCTGGAGCCGCCGGTATTTACATGGCCTGGATGCTGACCTATCTCGGGATTGAATATGATTTGTTTGAAGCGAGCGATCGTATCGGGGGAAGAGTCTTCACATACGACCAATTCAAGAACGACGGAGTTTGCCCTCATAATTACTATGATGTTGGGGCTATGCGAATCCCTGACATTGATTCCAACAAACCGTAAGTGATGGGTGATTTCATATACCGCCCAAAAGTCACGTGAACTACTTAGACTGATCTTCTGCTAGCACCATTGATGTCATGAATTGCTTGAATGTTCAGAATGCGCCGTACTATCTCAAAAACAAAACCGCCCCCAACTACTTCGATCGTATGAACCTAGACGCAGAGTAAGTAGGGAAGTAGTGATCCTAGTTTCTTCATTGCGCTAATGCTCCCTAGTGCTGTGGATGAAAAACTCGAGCCTCTCGACACTGCAATCAAGGATTTTGTTGCTAAGATCAACGAAAACTTTGATGATGGGTTCAACTACTTGATCGAAAAGGAGTACGATAAGCAGAGTACGCGTGAATATTTGCGGAGCCAAGGTATCGACTTTGACGAAACCCAGGTGTTGGAGACTTTTGACACGTAGGCACATTAGTCTGTAGTCGTTTTCTGCCACTAACAGTTAGATGTAGGGGCACCGGGCTTTTTGACCAGTCCCTCACTGAGACTGTCCTCGATTATGCCGACTTCCCTTCCGGCGCAAATTGGTTCCGCATTGAAGGAGGAATGATCAAGCTGATTGATTCCATGGCTGCAAAGATCGCTACACCCGCAACACTCAACAATACCGTCCGCGAGTACAAGATGAACGGTACCAATGTCGACGTCACTTTCACTGATCAGAAGGGCACCAGGAAAGCACAAACGTACTCAGCAGTTTTCAACAGCACGACACTTGGAGCCCTCGGCAGAATTGAGCTCAACAACCTTGGATCAGTACAGCAGCTTTCTGCAATTCGTTGTTTGGCATATGACAGCGCTACCAAAGTGGCCATCAAGTTCAAGACAGCTTGGTGGGTGACAGAAGGAGGAATGGATAAGCTTGGCGGTGTTTCCGGGACCGATTTACCCATTCGCGTCGTGGCTTATCCTGCATGGACCGATAAAGATCCGTTGGGACAATCGACTGTCTTGATTGCATCCTACACATGGCATCAAGATGCCTTGAGGGTTGGTTCTCTTACGCCAAACCAGAAGACGCCTCCACAGGACCCAAATCCAGAGCATTACGAAGTCGTGAAACTTGTCTTGCAAAACCTATCAACAATGTTTAAGACATCGCACCCCCAGATTACCTACGAGTTTCTACTCGAACAGGTCATCGATTGGCACACTTATGCATGGCAAAACGATCCCATAGCTTCAGGTGCCTTTGCGCTTTTTGGTCCTGGTCAATTTACTTCACTGTACCCGGCGCTGTTTTCTCCTCTCGAGAACTCAAACAACAGCATTTTCATCATCGGTGAACACGCCAGTGCCCATCATGCGTGGATATCTGGTGCCCTATACAGCTCTGCAACATCATTGTATGGATGGCTCATGGGCAAGGGTGAAGTTGGCCAACAGTACGCGAGTAAGCTGAAATATCCACCTCCCGAAGACAATGTTCCCTTTGGAGGGGCGATCGATACCGGTGACACCCTAAAGGATGTTGGAATTCCAGATGAGATGGAGGAGGATACTGTGTACTGGATGGCGCAATTGGCCCTGTATGAGCCTACTGATAAAAGGCTTAGAAAGCTTGTGAAAGCTGCCTAATTGTTACATGGAGTTTCAATGAGTAACACATGGTACTTGAACACATCTACCATTATATATGAGACAACTAGCAGATTGTTGTATAGATTTGGAATCATGCAGACACGGTTTTTCATGGTGAAGCTAGAATCACCTTTGGGGGCCCTGGAGGTTTAATGAAGCACTTTGTTCCTCGGCAAAGTAGTTCTCTGATCAAATGTCGTGTCCCCTTGCCAGGTCACTTGAAGCCCTATCATCATCATCATCATCATCATCCAACGAAACTGGAACGGATCGATGTGTTTGCCCCCATATGAGTGCTTGACATTGTCGTTTAATTCTCGCCCGACTGCTTTGCGCAGACGCATATTTTGCTATAGCGAGCTGAGAGCCTACTAGTATTATCAACTCCAATCTAAAAAGTCACTCGTGCAATAGCCTCTCTCTATATCTTTTACTGTAGTGGTGATTCATGGCTCAGTCACTAGAGTAGACATTCAAGAGCGCAGTAACAGGAGCAGTGTTTGGACAATTTGCCGCTGTTATCAAATCTTTTGATTGTGGGCTACAGAAATACATTTGAACTACACGTTAGTTGCTTTTCAGTCGACCCTTACTCCACAACAATCTGCAAACGCGGGCCACGAAATCGTTTTGCGGCGTGACCGAACCAATTCAAACCTGTAAACAATGCCATCACTCCAATCACAGCAGATGCATAGTCTAGATAACGTCAGTCATGACAAGCACATACATGAAGGTCCAACTTACTCATGCTAGTCCCTGTAACCGGCAGAACGGTTGGAAAATCGTAAAATACTAGGACCAGGATTGCGAACAGTACAGTTGTTATGTTTGCTGCCCACCCTACTATTGAGGGCATTCGGAATGAGCGAGTCTTGGGGAGCCACGTTTCGGATCGTCTTCGCACCATAAGCAGCGCTGCTGGGAATGCGTATGTAACGTGCTGCAGTATCAGACCTGTGCCAATAAAGGCATTGAAAGCGGATGTGGAGCCCAGGTATATACATCCAATGATGAACATGATACCAAAGTTGAAGAGAAGTGCGGCAATGGGAACCTGCTGCCTTGAGTCGATCTGACCCAACCAACGACTGCCGAATAGCGCATCGTCACGCGCAAAAGACCATGTCAAGCGAGAGGCAGTTTGGTGCGTGGCGTTGAGCGCGAAGAAAACGGCAAAGAGGATGAAGACAACAAAAATTGTCGCTGCCGCATCCGATCGGGTTGCTTGTCGCCAAATTTCGAAGATTGGAACACTGTGAAGGGTCAGTCAATGTATGCTTTCATGAACGAAGTCTTTACTTACCCAGTCACGGTTGACACCACAGCATCTAGGTCGCTCGTGCAGTACATCATTATGATGCTAAAGAGGAAAGAGGTGATGAACCCGATGACAATGGTGCTCATCAGAGCCCGCGGCACAACAACCGCAGCGTTTTTACATTCCTCGGCCAGATGTATGGCTCCATCAATGCCTGCGTACATATAGTTTGGCGAAACAAGACCAGTGAGGAACGCAATACCATCGGCCCAGCCGCTTTCGTTAAGGAAGGTAGTCCACACAAGATCGGAGGAGCGAAAGTGCGGTGCCGAGCGGGCAAGGCATGTAATGATAATGGCGAGAAAGCTGCATATGGACACAACAACTATCCACATGAACGCGTCAGCACTGAGAGCAAACAGAATACGCTTTGAAACCGTAAGAAACGTTCGCTTTACTCACAGGCCAAATCATGCACCCACATCGTGCGTCGAAGAAGGTAAATGTTGTAGAGAAGAACCACCACGTTAGAGCCCTGGTACATCAAGAACGCTTGCCACGGTTGCGGGACATAGTTCGGATCCCAAAATACGGCCAGACCGAGACAGAGTTGGGGACAGATGATTGCGATGCCAGAGCAGATGGCAATCCAAGAAAATACATTCGCTGCACCGCAGCAATAGCTCTGTTGTATATTAGCACGTTTGGGTCTGGCGTAAATATATCTCTAGAAGATCAGTGCAACTTACTAGACCGCGACTCCATTTCTTCGGTGCCAAAATCGAAACCCAATGATACTGGCCACCCGCAGTTGGATATACGCTCGCCAGCTCTGCCAACGACGCTGCACAAGCGCCCACAAGCACGAATATAATAATGGGTCCGTAGATCAAAGTAGCGGGGCCTCCTTGTGCAATCGCAAGCGCAACTGTTGCAGCCAGACCAGCCCAGCTGTTACAAATGATCCAACCTGCCGAGATGGTTTCCAGGCCAGTCATGTTCCGGGCATTCTCGTTCCGGAGAACGAGGCCCTCGAGCTGGAGACTCTGGACTTGTCCATCTCGTTGAGACTCCACTATAGTTTCGATCAACAGGTGGCTCCAACAGTTGAAATTACAGCCTCTACTCACGGTGTTCAAGGTGAGTCCCGTTGTGGGCTGCGACATTGGATTCTGAGAAACATTCGTTAGAGGGCCATAACCATCGAGGTGTAGTTGCATACCGAAATCGAGCTTCTTTTCAATGGGGCTCTCCATGTTGATGAGCAAGACTGATAACGCGTATTGGGTGCTCTTGAGGATGGTTCCGCGGCAGGATCAGCTCTTATATCTTCATCCCTTACTTACAGCTTGCACGCCCGAGGTCTCGAACGGCTTGATCCGGCCATGCCATTGCGATAGCGCTTCTCTAATGGCTGATCGCTAACACGAGGACTCGTTTGTTATCAAAGCCACGAGTCCTTGGGTTTGGGGTTGTTCTCGTCGGATGGTGCAGACTTGCCTAATCGGGTCATTAAAGTGAGAAGACGCTAGTCTTGAGGCGTCTTGATCATGCGCTAATGAGACACTGGACCTAAGAACACCGGGAGGCTCGGCTCTATTCCGCTATTCGCCCGAAGCCATCGCGGGGTTTTCGAAGCTTGGGACAATGATAACGATTTGCAGGGAAGGTCAAGCCGGCCTCTGTTTGGCTCGGCGAATGGACTCTCATGTCAAAATGCGGGGAGTTACCCCAGAGCCTGGAGGGCCTACAGCCACGGAACACGGTTCACAGCCGCGAATTTGAAAGTTTAGCCGGGTACCAAGTACGATGCTCAGACAATGACGGGAGAGTAGCAAAAGTTACACGGATGGTGCAAGTCGTTTCAATTATTTATGCTATTTATAGGCTGGGTTTACTTTTTGAAAGGCCATCCAACTCCTGTCTAACCTCTAGAGCCACTCTTGTACCTTCCTCGATGGCACCATCAATAAAGCTCCGCCACCCCAGTGCCCAATCTGAATTCGCAAATAGTACATTACCATGCCTCTCTCTCATATCATCCAGGTGATTGGAGAGCAGTCCAGGCGGTGGGAAGAACCAAGCACCCTTTGCAAACTCGTCTTTGGACCAATTATGAAAGACCAGTCTTTCAATATCGGGTGTTTGATTGTTGTTGTTTTCGGGCGCAAACATACCTGTCACGGCACGCTTGGTGACCGCAACGTTTTCTTCGGGGTGGAAGTGCTTGTGCTGACCCCCGAAGCAAACAATGTGTGTATTACCAGCAGGTGTGGTCCCATCTCCAACAGCATAGATGAGCTCATTTTGGGGGTATGTCATCCCGGTCCAGGAGCGAAGGTCCTTATTGGTGATCTCTGCGTGGACTTTGATACATTGGTTGACGTGCCCGGTAGCCATGGCTGCTTGTTTGCCGGCGATCAAGGGAGGATCAAAAGTCACAGCACTCAATACATTGAGAGGCATTGCTGAGATGGCGCGCGCAGCATGATAGCGGCGACCATCTCTAGTTGTGACTTCAACTTTGCGTCCCGTGTCTTTGATATGCTTCACCGGGCTGTTGAAGGCGTAAGACAGCCGCTTCGTGGCGAGTGCTTCCTGGAAAAAGCGAATCGCGAAGCTAGATTGCCCGTTGCGAAACTTCCAGGTAATGAGCATATCGAGGCAGCCTTGGTATGTGTATCCACACATGGCCCACCAATGCATGTACTCATGAAAACTCATGGTGTCAAGAGTACCTCCACTGGTAAGCAAGAGAAATGCTTCCAGGGCAGCACGCTCTAGTGGTGCCAAAGTTGACGCAATTTGGTTGATGCGGTCTTGAGCAGAGACTTTATCAAGTTCCTTGGCTGCTGGGTCATGAAATGTGTCGTACGGCAGGCGAATAATGTTCCTTCCATATGCACCATCGACGTTTGTGAATTTTTGGAGTGCCGAGATAAGAAGGTCGTCCTATAGACAGAGTCAGCAATCTTGCCCAGCTCACTATTCTAATATAAAGACTCACCTCCTGGTCGTGGCTCATGGTGTATCCCCCATGCAGCGTATTGAGTTCAAAATGATTGATGCCGTGAGAAAAGTCAAACGACCTCTCCACGTCATTAGCCATCTTGTATCTCAACATTTCCCTCCAAACATTTGCCTGGCCCCAATGCACCCATGTGCCACCCATCTCAAATGGATAACCTCCAATATTAGAAGACCAAGAGCGACCCCCAATGCGGTCGCGGCCTTCGAGAAGTAGAACTTTCAACCCCTCAAGCGCAGCATTGCGAGCCGCAGTCAGTCCGCAATACCCAGCACCGATGACGACGACATCATAGAAGACTTCAGAGCTGGAGACGTTTGTTGGGGGCGAAATAACTCCAATAGAAGGGACACCGGCTTTCAAGCCGTCCTCCTTCGTCCAGCAGAAACCATCGCGCGAGGTCATCGTGTTGCTGGTATGGATGTGAAAGGCAAAGGAGGCGAGGAGAGAGATGAAAAGTCCGCTGGTTGACAAATTTGATCAAGCGACGCCATCTTTATATCGGATGTGTCTTGCAAATAGTCGCACGATGTTGGCGGTGCTGAAAATTCCGTCTTTGCTCCATTCCGCGTCGCAATTAGAGGAGAAGCAAAGTTGCCTGATCGGGTCAGTAAAGTGAGAACGCGCTGATAATGGCGCTAGTGTTGGGCCGAGCATGTTCGGAGCGAGAATTTCCGCTATTCCGAGGGAACAGCTAACCTTAATAGAGTAACACCTGGAACCATAGTAACCATAAGTCGTGTCGCAACGCTATAACCCAGAACCGATCGCAGCCCGGACGAGGACAGAAGCGAACCAATACTGGAACGACAATCAACCCAATGGACCAGGAAAACATACCGCCATCAGGAGCTGGCAGCCAGCGACCGCAGAGGACCATCATGCCGAGCCGTAGAGCGCTAGAGGCAATTGGAGTCAACACACAACTACCACAAAACAGCACTCAGCATATGGAGATCGATTCTACGACCGAAGCATGAATCAGCACACTATATTAAGCATACTACAGTATAACGTACGCAAATCGAGAGATACAGTGATGGCAACTCTGCTTCGAGATCCTAAAGTTCACGAGTATGACATTCTAGCCATCCAGGAGCCGTGGAGGAACCCGTTCATGGCGACAACTCACCATCCAGCGAAGGATGTTTTCCATCTCTGCTACCCACCAGCAGCCGACGAAGGCCCAGCCAGAGTCTGCTTCTTCATAAACAAGAGAATAGACCACAAGCAGTGGCGATTCAAGGAGCACACGAAAGACATCTGCTCTCTCATTATCGAGCCTAGCGAAGCGCGACAGGAGCAGCAACGACTGACTATACACAATATATACAACCCTACAAGGAACAGTACTAACACCGGATCTACGCTGACGGATATTCGTGCAGTCCTTAACGAGCACAAGGACAACGAGCAGATACTTCTTGGCGACTTTAACCTGCATCATCCCCTGTGGGGAGGATCGAACGTCAGACGCATAGATCCAGGGGCGGAAGATTTAATAGCGATCATAGAAGACTTTGGCCTTAGCAATACACTGTCTCCGGGAACTATCACATATGAAGAAGCGGCTTGGCAATCTACCATCGACCTGTGCCTGGTCACGGTAGGCCTCGACGACAGGGTGATTAGAAGCCAAGTCGATCGCGATCTCGATCACAACTCAGACCACCTGCCGATATGCACCGTGTTGGATATGACTGTGCAGTACCTAGATAAGGCAGCTCAGAGGAACTGGAGGCGTATGGACGAGAAAGCATACACAAAAGTCCTGAAGCAAGCCCTGCCACCGCCACGCAGACCCGTGACAAAGGTGGCACTTGATAGATACGTCCATGAAGTGATTACGGCGATCAGAAGCGCAATCGACAAAGCAGTTCCGCAAATATACTCCTCGCCCCGAGCAAGGGAGGGATGGACTGCGGAGTGCAAGGCGGTACTCGCTGAAGCGAAGAGACTAAAGAGATTACACAGCCAGTATAACACAGAAAAATCGTGGGAAGAGTACCGCGAAGCTAGAAACTGCAAAGCAAGAACAATCCGCAAAGCGATGACAAAGATGCATAGAGAACGAGTAGAAGACGCGGCACAGTCGCCAGACAAGCTCTGGAAGCTTGCTAGCTGGGCGAAGACCCGGGGCAACGTGGCGCCTCGAGTTACGCCTAGCATACGAAACCCGACAACACAGCGCGAGGTTACAGAGCCAGCGGATAAGGCAGACTTGTTCCGCGAAGTCTTCTTTCCCCCACCACCGGAAGCAGACCTTGAAGACATCCGAGACGCTGAGTATAACGGCCAGATCGAGCTGCCACCCATCACAGAGAAGGAAGTGAGGGACGCCATCCGAGCAGCGCCACCGCGCAAAGCTCCCGGTCCAGATGGTATCATTAATCGAGCCCTACAGGCAGGATCGAAACTGCTTACACCCCACCTGACGAGCATCTTCAACCGCAGCCTACGTCTGGGGTACTGCCCATCACATTTCCGCGAATCGACTACGGTCGTCCTGCGAAAGCCCGGCAAAGACAACTACACCGTGCCAAAAGCATACCGACCAATTGCGCTACTCAACACAGTTGGCAAAACGATGGATGCAGTGATCGCCCGGCGGCTCAGTCATCTGGTGGAAACACATTGTGTGCTCCCAGCGACACACATAGGCGGCAGGAAGATGCGCTCCACTGAGCACGCGCTCCATGCCGTCACGAGTAAGATATATAATGCGTGGAATAGAGGAGCTGGTCAAGTGGCCAGTCTGCTGCTGCTCGACGTCTCCGGCGCCTTCGACAATGTCTCACATACACGACTGCTCCACAACCTGCGGAGAAGACGGGTGGACGAGAAGACAGTCAAGTGGATTGCAAGCTTCCTTAGCAACAGATGCACCAGCATAGCTGTAGATGGTTTCAAATCACAGGAGTACACTATAAGCACGGGCATACCGCAAGGCTCCCCGCTGTCGCCTATCCTCTATCTCCTCTACAATGCCGACTTAATAGATGAGTGCAACCAAGAGGCAAACGCAATTTCGACGGGTTACATAGACGACATAGGCATCCTCGCATGGGGCAACACAACAGAAGAGACGTGTAACACACTGAGCCACATTCTTAAGAAAGCACAGCATTGGGCTAGCACCCACGCTTCCATCTTTGCCCCAGACAAGTTCCAGCTGACTCACTTTACGAGATCGCGCACGCGCATCGACACAGGCAGACTAATCCAAACCGACTGGGGTGAAGTGAAACCCAAGACAACGTGCAAATACCTGGGACTGACCATGGACACGAAGCTACAGTGGAGAGAACACCTAGAAGAGGTCAGACAGAAGGCGACAAAGACCATCAGTGCACTCAGTTGCCTCGGAGGTTCGACCTGGGGCATAACCTTTGCAGACATGAGGAAACTGTACGAGGCTACTGCGCTCCCCCAGATGATGTACGCATGCTCAATCTGGTCGAACGCTAGCATCAAGGGCAAGACATACACAAAGAAGACACTCAACGTCCTACAAAGCATACAGGCAAGAGCGGCAAGAGTTATCTGTGGGGCATTCAAAGCTACTTCCAGAGTGGCACTTGATGTCGAAGCATACCTTTTACCTATTGAACAACAGATTTGGAAACACAACACGGATGTCATCACCCGACTTCTCTCGTGCAAGGATATTGCAGATACAGCCGGCCTTCAGACAAGCAGCATGCAATCAAGAAACCGCATCAGACACATCAACTCCTGGCAGAAGATCTACGACGATATGAAGAGCCAACGCAGCCAGGGCTTCGACACGCAGGAGCCAATCCCACCCTTCATAACCCCCACATGGCAAACCGGCCCCAGGACATACATAGACAAGAACGCCGACAAGGCATGGAGCCGACACGACAGAACGAATGAAACAGGTCAGAGCCTCAGCATCTACACAGACGGCAGCGGCATAGACGGCGAGGTAGGCGCAGCAGCGGTATGCCCGCTCACCCAGCAGACTCGCACCGTACATATGGGATCAGACACAATCTCGACAGTATATGCCGCTGAGCTACAAGGCATAAGCCTAGCACTGCAGATAGCACGAACGTACGCAGAGCGAAGTGGCGAACGACGAAACGTCGCCATCTACACCGATAACCAGGCGGCCATCTGGTCTATAACCAAAGCCGAGGGACGATCAGGAGCCTATATCCTCGAGGAGATCGCACGACAAGTCCAGGAGCTCCAGGATATGGGACGGCCAGTAACAGTAAGATGGATCCCCGCCCATGTAGGAATCCCAGGAAACGAAGCTGCAGACAGAGCCGCCAAGGAGGCGACCGGGTGGAGAGAGGACGGCCGCAGACGCCCACCGGCAGATGCACCCCCTAGGCTCCACCCACTCAGATCAACCGTCAAGAGATGGTGCAAGACACAGAGAGAGCGGGCTTGGAGGGCCAAGTGGCGAGCAGAGACTAAAGGTCGCGCGACATATCGACACACACCGATGCCTACCAAGAAGGTGCTCCAGCTCCACGAGGGACTCAACAAACGACAGAGCGCGCTGCTGGTGCAGCTGCGCACCGAGAAAATCGGCCTCAACGACTTTCTCTTCAGCAGAAAAGTGCCAGGGGTCACCAGCTCCCGCTGCGAGTGCGGGGAGAGGCGGCAGACCGTTGCTCACGTCCTTCTTCACTGCAGGACACACAAGGACCTCCGGAACCGTGTGTTCGGCGACCTCTCTGGACGACACAACCTCCGGACCATCCTGAGCAAGCCACAGTTAGCCACCAAAGCCATCGAGTTTATAGAGCAGACGCAGATCCTTGGGCAAGTGGGGATCAGAGACGTGTAGACGACAGCCGAGCGCTGGGGGGAGACTGTAGGTATTGGGGTCGCAAAACACGAGGCAGAGTGCCTCTACGAGACTAGAAGCGCAGTGTCCAGTTAGTAGAACCATTATCTAGATGGGCCGCCAAGCATATGTAGATAGTGGTTGAGGGGAAACGGCAGGCCTCTGGGAACAGCTGGCTCTTGTTTAGGGAGTGACGTGGGGCGGCGCGGATTAACGTTTGTGCTGCGTCGGCTGTCTGCTAAGCTAGCCAACCGGGCATAGCTGCGGAGAAAACGCGGCTGAAACCGAGTAGGACATAATCAATCAATCAATCAATCAACGCTATAACCCAGCAAGTACGCGCAATTGACTCAGGGCACCTTTTTTAGTCGTTCTTTATCTTAGGTTATATTATTATAGTAAATCTGTGTTACAGTTATAGCTGCTGCAAAGGGTGAGGAAAGTGTAACACCAGGATTTCGATGTTTCCTGTCTGTTCGCTCTATAATATCCGGAGGCTCCTATTAGCTGAGAGCCCTAAACGTTCCCTGCGAATAGCGGAAGTATTCCCTCTGAATAGCGGAAATGTTCCCTCCGAATATGCTCGACCAAGTGTTAGGCTGTGCGGGGTCGTCTAGAGTTCTGCACCGACAGAGCATAACCTGATGCAGATTGGCATCAATGGCTGATGGTGTCAATACCCTCCGCTACGTAATTTCGCATTCAAGAGCGGGGCCTGAGATACGGACGCACCCTAGTGGTGAATTCTCGCAATCGGCCATGTTTTGAGCGCCGACCATGTTCACAAGACGAACTCTTCCTGGTTGCTTTCGAAGCACGCTTCAGGGCAAGTCAACTTATTGTGCCTTGTTTACTGCTCATGATCGTGCGATGTGTTTGATTAAAACACAGTATGGCACGTGAAATCTAAGCTCATGTGCTGTTTGAAGCACTTAAACGTGATTCTTATATCAGGTCCGAGCATATGAAATATTTTAACTTCACTGAGAGAATTAGACTTGTATTTTTGAGGCCCAAATGGAAGAAAAATCTTGGTGAGACAATGAGCCAAATTCAGCCACATGTTCCTGCTTCCACTATCTTTTTTTCTGAGACACTGTGATCTTGTACCACTAACGCTTATGGTCACGGCAAGAAAGGCCAGACGAATGCTGAAATAGCTAAGTGGGAAAAGGTTTAATAGTCCACGATGAACTCTTTATGCAGTAGCCGGCCTCGACGTTACAACAACAAAAATTGAGCACAACTCGCCTTACGAATTATCTGTCCCTCTCCCTCCCTTCAGCAGAATGTCTACTACCCCTCCACAATTTCCTGGTAATCCGCCATATCCATTCATTTCCAAACCTATCATGAGGCGTACGCTTTGCCTCAAACCCGAATTTGGTATTCATCAAGCCCTTGAACGCGGTGTTTGCATCCACGCAGCTCACGTGCACTTCTTGCATTGCTAGCACGCGGAAGCCATGGTCAATCACCATACAAAGTGATTCATACCCATACCCTTTGCCACGAGTCCGTGAGTCAAGCATCATACCCGCATCTCCAATTAACATGCCATCGGATCTTCGTCCAATCCAACCCAGCCCGCTTACGCCGACTACCTTTTCATCTACCACTACAACTACATTAGCGCGCTCAAGGGGCTGGCCAACATTCTGCCAATCTTGAATCAAATTACTGGCAGCATCAATATTGTTGAGTCCGCTGCAAGATTGGTCGTATTGCACATTCCGATCATCAGAAAAGAGATGTAACAGTGCTGTGGCGTCTTCCTTAACTGGCAAGCGGAGATGTAGTGATGGGTATTTGAGCGAAGATATGCGTAGACTGGCTTGTAGACTGGCTTGACCTCTCCTAGATAGATCGGTCGAATGTGTGTAGAAAATAGTCCTCTCTGAAGAGATGTGGGACGTGTGGTGGTAGGCTTGAGTCATCTTTGCGAAGGATAATTTGGTTCTGTATTGAAATTCGGTGGTGCCTGCGAGCGAAGTCTAAAAGATGATGAAGATCAAAGGGATGGTCTTTGTTGCGCGACAACTAAGCAAAAAACTGGTGGTAAGATGGTAGACCACATTCTCTTACACTTCGATGTTCAAATTTTTAGCAAACAGTGCACAGGAATAGAAAGATGACTCCTCGGGAACGCTCATCCCTGTACCTGCAGTAATCTGATGAGGCCATGCAGAACGCAGTTACGATCTTAAAAGCTTATTCATATGATCATCGTTAGTGCATATGCTCCTGTGGCATTGTATACAAGTCGATGTCCATGATCTTGCAACTTGTCACTTTGGCAGACTATCCGAATTTGGATTGGTGGGTACCGTATCCACTGCACCCGAAAAGCCCTCAAAGATCCTCTCAGTAATACGTTTATCGGGTATCCTTCAAAGAAAGAATAATATTGGTGTTCAGGTTCCAGCTCTCGTGAGTGATCATTCTAAAGACCTTTAGTCATCTGTGATGGTTGAATGTAGCAAAGTTAGGCACAGTTGGGGAGGTGCTGCGAGGAGCTAGGAATACCTCCGCATTGGTAACAAAACAAGAAAGAGCGCAAGTAATGGTGTTTTGATAAATCATTCGATTATGTTAGTGACGTGGTATATCTTGCGGGCAACACCGCACATAGCGAACATCTCATGTCGCTTTCGTTCCCATGGCTCCTGAACGCCAATCCGCGCTGAGGTTAGGTATGCAGAATATCAGAATACCTGCAGAAGATAGTAACAACCCTAGAACAAGTGAAGTGAACAACTACGCTGGCTCCTCGGTCTTTGCTCTCTTTCCATTTGCCGTGTCGTCCTCGACCTCCAACTTCCTCTTACTACTGCCGGTGTCGGCTGGGGGTGCCGGGGCCTTTGGCTTTTTCTTCGTCTTGACCAAGCCTGTTACATCGTTTGCAGACTTGGTAGCCTCAGCAATCTTGGCTTTCTGCGTCGCTGCATCAGCACCTAGCAGGCCACCTAATAAACCCTGGAAGACTGATGAGTCGATGCTGTCGAACTCCTGCTTGGTCGGGTCTGATTTCAAGTCTGTAAGGCGTGTCCGTAGGTCTTCCAGCATGCTCTTCTTGTCTTCAATGATTGTCTGCTTTTCCTTCTTTTGTTCTAGTTTCAATGAGTCTAATGATAGAGCTTCCTCTTCCTTCTTCAGCCGCGCTTCGAGGCTCTGGATTGCGAGATCAGTCTCCTTGGCCGCTTCCTTCCGCAACTCCCAATCGATGCCGTCCTTATCTTCCGTTTGAGGTGCTGCGTCTGCTGGTGTCTCTGTTTGTTGCCCAGTCTGATCTTCGCGCACTTTGGAAACGGAAGCAAACTCGAGGGCCAGTGAAAGCGAGTAGTGGGCTTCTGTGACATTTTCGTGTTCAAATGGATAGAGCTCTTCTTGCAGTTCGAGCGAGGCATGGGCATCCGATATCGCATCATGGAATCGCTCGTTCTCAAGTGAGATCTCGACGAGGAAGCCGTGGCAGTCTGCGATTCTCTCCTTGATCGTGCGTGCTTGCGGACTCAGCTCAGCTTTGCCCTTGCCCTTGCCCTTGTCTGCAGAGTCCTCTCCCTCTAGCGCCTCCAATTGCTTTGCGTACAGCACACGCGCCAGCTCAAAGGTCTCGTACGCATTTCCAAAGTCGTCCTCGTCCTCTTCCTGCTCGCCCTCTGCTTCGTCATCCTCTTCCTCCTCGGAGTCTGTCCAGTTCTCATCGCCCTGTAGCTGGAAGTAGGGCTTCGACTCGACTGATTCTTCCTTCTGCTCAGTCTTTGCTCCGTTTGCCGCGCTTGATTCAGCCTTTGCGTCTGATTTTGCGGCCTTCTTTGGCTTTGTCTTCTTCTTGTCTTCCTGCGCTACCTTGTTTCCTAGCACATCGCTCTTAGCGACAGCGACCTTGTAAAGCGCGCGCCCGTAGTAGAAGAGCAGCTCAGCGTTCTCGGGGGCCATCTCGCCATTGAGTTCGGCTTGGATCTCGACGGCATTGGCGTAGTTCTCGGCTGCGGCTGGGAAGTTTTTGGTCGAGTAGTGGATCGAAGCTGCTTTGGAGAGCTCCTCGAGCTTCTCTTTCGTCCTGGGCAGCTCGTCGCTCTCGTCAAGAGCCGCAAGAGGCTTGGTCACCGGGTCAGCCATTGTGGCGGGCAGTCCAAGTCCAGCGCAGTCTGTTCACAAGAAGGACTAATGCGGCCGTAACTTGTTGGCCTTTGGGTAGCGATCGTTGAAGTTTGTGGTGGGGGATGTGTGGAAGTGCTTGGGAAAAGAAGCTTGGGTGTGCTTGGACCACCGTGGAGTCGCGCCCATCCAAGTCGCGACCGCGTCGACGCGCCGTAAAGTGCCTTTGCGCTCCATAGCACACTTTGTCGCAAAGTTACCCTCCCTGTGACTACAGCAGTCATGGCCACATCAAGACGACCAGAGAAACCCTCGGCAGTCCCAGCAAACCCTATACCCTCTTCTTCGCCTGGGTTCGGCACACCCGTTCATCCCATCAATCCCCGCAGAACAGCACCCATCCGAGCCCCGCCAGCATTGAATCCAGCAGCGAAATCAACAGTCCTTCCCATACTACTACCACCAGCGACCCTGCGGCCGCTCGCATTCCGCACATTCACCAAGAAGCACAATCTCACCCTCACATCTTCTGCACTCCAAGCACTAGCAAGTTTTATCGGAAAGCACTGTGGCTCGGCATGGCGGGAAGAAGGATTGGCCGAGAAGGTGCTGGAAGAAGTTGCAAAGAGCTGGAAGAAGTGCGGTGGTCAAGTTATCGTGGACGGCGAGAGTGAGACACTCAAGGGCATCCTCCGGACACTCGAGGGGTCCATGAGTGGAGGACGGATTGTCCAAGGTTCGAATCTCAGCCGGCAGAGCAGCTTCAACTTTGGCGCAGAGATAGGCGGACAACCTTCTCGGCCGCCATTGGATAGCAACACAAGCTTTGGCATATCGAAACTCGAAGTCGAGGATAAGGAAGACGAGGAGGATCTACTGAAGGACCCTCGAGAGTGGATGAAGATTATTGGTGCCTTCGAACAGCCAAAGCTGGTATATAATGTCACGCAAAAGCATTTTGAGAAGTAAGTGAGTGCCCGGCATGGTGGCGAGAAAATAGTTAACAAGCCTAGATCTGCCTCGAAGCCGTCACTCTTCCCAGACCCGTCACGCAAGACTGAGCTATTCCGCCAACGCTATCACATCGTTCACCAACGCATCCTTCGTAATGAGACTTTTCAAGCGCCCACCTTCTCCACTACTCGCTCTGCAACCCTCAATCGCACCGGCTCGATCGCAACTTCCCAAATGAACACCATCACTCCTGTTGCCAACTTGCTGGGTCGATCTGGAAGCACCCATCTGTTGCTGGGCATGCTCACTATCTCGGCCACTGGAGCGCTCTCGCTATCCGATCTTACAGGAACGATAACACTAGATTTACAACACGCACGACCAATACCAGAAAATGGTGCTTACTTTGCACCAGGCATGATCGTACTGATCGAGGGAAGCTATGAAGAAGACGCTGGCACAATGTCAACCCTGGGAGGTAGTGGTGGAATCGGCGGAACAATAGGCGGCAAATTCATTGGCTTCTCGGTCGGCCACCCGCCTTGTGAACGGCGTACAGCTACGCTTGGTGGTGCTGAGGAAATTGACAAGAGCAGCCTCGCTGGGCCGGCATTCGGTTGGACAGACTTCTTAGGCGTCGGCTCACAGCGCGCGACTGGCGGGCGTATGAACAAGATTGCGTCCAAGCTGCTTGACGCAGAGACCGCACACAATGTGGTGATAGCATCGGACCTACATCTGGATGTACCGTCGACACTATCCTCACTTCGAACCCTTCTGCGAACCTACACACCTGATCCAACAGACACTCACCCAGTATACCCTGTTGCAATAATCCTCATGGGCAACTTCAGCTCCAAAGCCAGCCTAGCAGGTGTACCGGGCGCAGGAAGCATAGAATATAAAGAGCATTTTGACGCCCTTGCCTCGGTGCTCGCAGAATTTCAACAACTCATCGCACACACAACACTCGTCTTTGTACCTGGAGACAACGATGCCTGGCCAAGCGCATTCTCAGCAGGCGCAGCAACACCATTACCCCGGAAACCAGTCCCACAATTATTCACGAACCGGATACGACGTGCGGTGGCCGAAGCAAATCGAGAAGTATGGGGTGCAGGTAAAGCTAAGGGCAAAGAGGGGGAAGTGATCTGGACTAGCAATCCCTCGCGACTGAGCTGGTTTGGTGTAAAGGGCGAGATGGCGATCTTAAGAGACGATGTTGCGGGACGACTGCAACGTACAAGTATACGCTTCAGCAAACCCGAACCAGATGTTGACGATGAGATGCCATACGCTCCTTCCACGCAACAAAAAGACATCGAATCGCAGTATGCCATGGATCTGGACTTGCCGTCTGTGCCCACAACCGCTGTTCAAACTAAGCAGAATGAGCCCGATCACGACACACAGACCGCGCGCGCTCTGACCAGGACCATATTATCGCAATCCCATCTTTCGCCCTTCCCGCTCTCCGCTCGACCTCTTCACTGGGACTTTGCGCATGCACTCAGTTTATACCCCCTGCCGACAAGTTTGGTTCTCGCGGACTCTGAAGCCCCGGCCTTCGTGGTCAAGTATTTTGGATGTACTGTCATGAATCCAGGGAGCATAGACGAGAGCGGTGGGAGTGGCAGAAGAGAGGGCAGAGCGCGATGGATAGAGTTTGATGTGAGGAGCTGCACAGGTGTCGTAAGGTCGGAGGGATAGACCAAACTGTAGATGTGATGTATGAATGCGCTATGAAGGATGATATGATGCATGGCATTCGTGTTTCCCCTGCATTGCTGCCACGGATCCGCACTCTGGTTTACCCAAAGAATTATCAGGTGAAGACCTGCTCGGCCCAGTGGCTTGGTGATAGCCCATCAAATGTGAAGCCTCCTAACACCAACCTTGTTAATTAGCCTGTCACAAGAAACGCCACTGGCCCAACCCTCACTTAACATCTTCTGTGCTAATATGATGCAATACGCAGTCTACGCTGGAAAAGGACCCTCCGATGGACATTGGTGACCCTCCGTGCGTTCAGTAATTGTGTATTGAGCGATCATGCTGACCGCACAAAATGTTGCGATTGCCATGGGAGTCCTTGTCCTAAATCCGGACCACTACGGTTTGAAGAGAGCACAGCTGGAAATACTAGGAAAACACAGCAGAATGTTTATGGAGATTAGAGCACTTTATGGGCGACGGCTCGGGGATAAGATTTGTCCAATGATTCGGCCGTGACTTTCGTCCGCTGCTCGCAATCGAAGTGAGCCAAACTGTTCCAGAACCGGACTAATTAGTGCGTAGACCATTGAAGATGCTCACAGAGCTACATTGATATAATAAGAGCTGCCATTAGTTCAATGTTGAAGTTATAGCATCAAGCAACCCAAAGACCCTCTTCAATTATTCAAACTTTACTACACCATGGGCAACCAATTCAGCCAGGCGTTCCCACCGGCGCCCAAATTCACAGAAACCGCGCTCAGCGACCTCAAAGGAAAAGTCTACATCGTCACCGGCGCAAATGCAGGCGTAGGCAAGGAACTCGCACGCCTACTGTACTCGCGCAATGGCACAGTCTATGTTGGGGCGCGCTCATCTGAAAAAGCTGAGGCTGCAATCCAATGGATCAAGGAACAACATCCAAACTCAAAGGGCGTCTTGACGTATCTGCATCTCGACTTAAACGACCTGGAGGGCATCAAACCCTCGGTCGAAGACTTCCTAAGCAAAGAGAAACGCCTAGATGTCCTCTTCAACAATGCAGGCGTCATGGTGCCTCCTCCAGGCAGCAAAACGAAGCAGGGCTATGAACTACAACTTGGCACCAATTGCGTTGCGCCATTCCTCTTTACGAAGCTTCTCACACCCATCTTAATTCAGACTGCGCGCACGAGCCCAAAAGGTGATGTCAGAGTCATATGGGTATCCAGCTCTGCTGCGCACATCGTCTCGCCAAAAGGTGGTGTGAACATGGAGAACGTCGACTACAAAGTCGATAAGAGTCAGCAGTTGAAGTATGGCATTAGTAAGGGTGGGAATGTATTGCATGCATTGGAGTACCAGCGACGGTATGGTGGAGACGGTGTGGTCAGTGTGGTAAGTACCCCTTTCATATACTCAACGTCATCATCTTCCATCCTTATACCCAACCAGTCTTAGTTGTTTGACTGACCCATCCACCAGGCTCTCAACCCAGGCAATCTCGCCTCAGACTTGCAACGTCACCTCGGCGCCATCCAGGCTTTCATCATTTCGCTCATGACATACCCTGCTGTGAACGGCGCATACACCGAGCTCTTCGCCGGTTTGGCACCCGAGGTTGCGGCGCTCAAACAGAATGAATGGGTCATTCCGTTCGGAAGAATTACTTCGCTGAGGACAGATCTTGCAGAGGCGGGTAAGCTAAAAGAGGATGGCGGGAGCGAGAATGCGAAGAGGTTCTGGGACTGGACCGAAGAGCAGGTTGCTAGGTATGTGTGAGGGTCGACAATTGTATGCTGAAAGCCTGGATGAGAGGAAATCAGGAGGTTGGGTGGCGTTTTCGAGAAACAAGTTGATGAAGGAACACAGATGTTATGGCATTGCCCGCTGTGATTGTACGATATTACTTCTGGTGTTCCTTGGTGTATTCTCCTTTGTTGTTTTATAGAGTATTATACCATTGCAATTATCTACATAAGCTTACAGTAATCGCACAACCCTCAGTTACGCAACTTCATTATAAAAGAACATATTCTCATACATAGATCCTTCGTACAAACAAAACGAAGCAAAAGTGACTTGCAGGTAGAAGAGGGAAGGAAGTAGCGAGGTGACGAGTGTAAGGTGAGTTAAGAGGCATGAAGTAACAGATCACTAGTAAGCAACATAAGAACCTGCTGCAAAACAAAATACTGACCTTGGTGAAATAAGTCGGCGCAATTTCACAGACCATGGAGTTAATGGTACTTGAAAAGTAGAGCCGCAGTTTAACTGCAGATGTTGATGTTCGCGCCTGATTTGACAAGCAATCGTACAATATCCTTACTACCGTTATACAATGCCCGAACGAGGGGTTTCGCTTCTGATCGAGGCGAGAATATACCATCTATCAATATCCCGTTATTGACCAAGTATTGCACCAAATGAGTGGGATTGAAGACAGCGGCAGAGCATAGCGGAGTGATGTGATGCGGTTCGACAAGAATGTGAGAAAGTTCTTCTTGCTTTGCTGGAGCACCCCAATCACGTTGCCATCCAAGTATCAATATTTCGAGCTTTTCCACGCTGTAAGCGATACCAGTTTTCTGGAGGACTGTGTCTTTATCGGTCATGTTCCCGTTTAGGAAACACATTATCGAGCATTGGAGAATGTTCTTTATGAAGACAGAAAGCATATGATTTCCCTCTACTGGCGCCGGGTTCATGATATAGTTGAGTAATAGAAGCCATTCATATAACTATTTTTCATCAGCTAGTAGATACCTGGATGCCCAGAGGCGTAGACGCAGCGGTCAACATGAATAAAATTAAGAATTCTGAGTTCCTCCACAAACACGCATCAAAGGAAATGTCCGATGTTGCAGCTGAGTTGATTGTATGAGTCTGAAGCGGAAGTTGACTCAAGAGAGCTCGGAGGGAACAACTTTGATCCTTGGCATGTCAATGGCGGGGTGAGTCAAGTCCAAAAATGTGCCCCGCCATATAATTCAAGGTGCGCCCACACGACACGAGCAAACACCAGTCAATTGCAAACATGGCCGACGAACAGCCCCCCGCGCAGCCTCAGGCTGAGGCTTCCAAGGATCTACACACTGACCCCGTCACTGGCGAGAAGATCTCCAAGAGCGAGCTCAAGCGCAGAACTAAGCAGCGCGAGAAGGACGAGAAGAAGAAGGAGAAGGAGGCAGCACTGCCAGCGCGACCCAAGAAGGAGAAGAAAGATGATGTCGAAGAATTAAACCCAAACGTATGCATGTCCATTGGATTCAATTAGACTTCTTGTTCACCAATTATAGCAATACTTCGAGATCCGCTCCAACAAGATCAACGCGCTACGAGCATCCAAGCAACCAAACCCCTACCCACACAAGTTCCACGTCAACTACAGGCTCGAAGACTATGTACGCGACTTTGCTCATCTCAAGAAGGGAGAGACAGAGCCAGAGAAGGAGATTCGCATGGGTGTCCGTGTCATTACCCAGCGATCTGTGTCCAGCTCGTTGCATTTCTATGTTTGTAGGTAGTGGCAAGATGCACAAATGGCAAAACTAATAGCGTCTAGGCAAGGCAGAAGGCGTCACGATCCAGGTGATGTGCCAGTTGCAAGAATCCAAAGCCGAGGTGCCTTTCGAGAAGCAGCATGAGAACATCCAGCGCGGAGACATCATTGGCGTCATTGGCTTCCCAGGCCGAACAAACCCTAAGAAGGGTGGAGAGGGCGAGCTGAGTATCTTTGCTCGGGAGGTCATCCTTCTTACACCATGCTTGAGGATGTTGCCGACAGAGCACTTGTAAGCCAGTTGTACACACCAGGCGAGATGGTATTGACAATGCAATAGCGGATACAAGGACCAGGAGCAGCGTCACCGCAACCGTTTCCTCGACCTCATCATGAACGACTCGACACGAAACACCTTCATTACTCGAACCAAGATTGTCAAGTATGTTCGCAAGTACTTTGACGAGCGGGATTTCCTGGAGGTGCAGACTCCAATGATGAACAAGATCGCGGGAGGCGCCACCGCACGGCCGTTCAAGACATACCACAATGAGCTGGATATGGAATTGTTCTTGCGTATTGCGCCAGAACTGTACCTCAAGGAGTTGGTCGTCGGAGGACTCGAGCGCGTATACGAGATTGGTCGCCAATTCCGAAACGAGGGCATCGACCTTACCCACAATCCCGAGTTCACCACTTGCGAGTTCTATATGGCTTATGCCGACTACAATGACGTTTTGGACATGACCGAGGAGCTGGTGGGTGAGCTGGTCAAGAGCGTCACAGGAAGCTATGAGACCGTCTACCACACTCAAGGCGGCGAGGTATACAACGTTAATTGGGCAAGACCCTGGAGGCGAGTTGAGATGATACCCGCCCTAGAGGAGGCTACTGGCGAGAAGTTCCCCCCAGCGAATGAGCTGCACACCAAGGAGACGAATGAGTTCCTCAAGCGGGTGCTCAAGAAGGTCAAGGTTGACTGCTCAGAACCGCGTACAAACGCGAGGATGATCGACAAGCTAGTTGGCGAGTTCATTGAAGAGACTGCCATCAACCCTACTTTTATCGTCGGCCACCCAGAGGTCATGTCACCACTAGCCAAGTACCACCGCGAAATTCCTGGTCTCTGCGAGCGCTTTGAGGCCTTTGTTTGCAAGAAGGAGATTTGCAACGCCTACACCGAGTTGAACGACCCCTTCGACCAGCGCCTACGATTTGTGAGTTCTTCAAAGTAGTTTCTGCGTTCAAAACTAACGACAGTGTAGGAGGAGCAAGCGAACCAGAAGTCTCAGGGTGACGATGAAGCACAACTGATTGACGAAACATTCTGCCAGGCTCTTGAGTACGGTCTTCCGCCGACTGGTGGTTGGGGAATGGGTATCGATCGTTTGGTCATGTTCTTGACCGACCATTACAGCATCAAGGAAGTGCTTACCTTCCCCTTCATGAAGGATGTTGTCGAGGAGAAGAGGCCGACTGCGGCAGAGGTCGTCGACATCACGCCCAAACCCGAGGAGGGCATTCGTACGTATCCCAAGCATTGAAAATACTGTTATCCGGGCCCTAACGCATGGCAGCACATAAATGATTATAGCATAGCATTTCAGGCGTATGAGGATTTGTGAGGATGGATCATGTGACACGCGTCATGATATACGAGAGATCTGGGGAATAGTTTAGCGCCTCTCAAAGCCTCAAAAACTAAAGCAATGATACTCCTAACACTATTTTACTTTGAATCTGAGCTGCGACGATGCTACTGCGTAAAATGTCCCGAAATAGCATCGAAACACTCGCTTGGCGCATGTCGTGCAGAAGTTCAGGGTTTCGAGATTCGGCTCCCCACCGACGGATCTCATCCCGGACGGCGGCCCGCCTCGACTGCCGCCGGTATGTCGATCATCAGCGGACACGGACTGATGTTGAACGAGTTATAATATATACATGAGTGTCTGCTGATGGAGTTATCTTATAGTCTACATATTTTAAAGCCAGCCAAATCAACCTATACACAAAACCGTACAAGCATTACGATTAGGCACAGCAGAGGCTGCAAGATTATTTACATTGTATACTTATAATTTGAGAAAAGATGGCGGCACCGGGTGGGCAGTTTTTCATTCAAGAAAGTTTAACAACGCCGGCGAGACATCATGAGAGTTTCGAGCAGCTGTGGGAGACCAAATGGAAGAAACCTGTAAGTCTCACGGCTATCAATTTGAAATATCTGATCTTCTCTGTAGAAGTATCATCAGTACATATCGCGCAGCTCTACTAATCATGCGCAGGCGGAAATGGGTGTCTATCCCTTCATGTTCGGCACAGCCAAGGACTTCCAACCTGTTGTTGACGAGCTAGTCCGAGGGGACTTCAAGGAGCCGTATAACTGGGACGAATACGCAAAAGTGTACTTCCCGCAAGCCGAGAGCCTCACCAGGATAGCAGAAGAAGCGGAAAGCAATGGTGATATTGAAAAGGCATCAGAGTACTACCTCCGCGCTAGTGCTGTGTACCGGATATCGAGGTTCCCAGCACCACGCTCAGATGTTCAACGTGAAGCATGGAAATTGGGCAAGGAGGTTTGTCTGAAGGGCTTGGGTTTGCGACCGCATCCTGTCAAGGAGGTGTTGATTCCGCACACTCACCGTCACTCCAACGAAGGCAGCCATATCCCAGTCTACTACTTACTGCCGGAAGGTGCCAGCAAGGACAAGCCCGTGCCCACAGTTATCATATTCACTGGTTTAGATGGATACCGGACAGAGTTAGCGGTGTGGATGGAAGGCTGGCGACAAGTCGGTGTCGCAACCATTGTTCTCGAAATCCCAGGCACAGGCGACTGTCCCGCGAATCCCAGCGATCCTACAAGTCCAGATCGACTCTACAGCAGCTTGTTCGACTGGGTAGACCAGCAAGACTCTCTGGCGAAGAAAAAGGTAGCAATCTGGGCCTTCAGTACAGGCGGGTTTTATGCTATTCGCGTCGCGCACACACACGCTGACAAGCTCGCCGGTGTCGTCGCGCTGGGCGGCGGATGCCACCACATGTTCGACAAGGCATGGCTGAATCACGTAAACCATCTCGAATACCCATTCGACCTGGCCAACACGCTAGCGTACAAGTTCGGATACGGCAACGACGTGGAAAAGTTCAAAACCGAATCATCTACAAAGTTCTCCCTGCTGAATGACGGCACTTTGGATAAACCCGAGTGCGCGAGATTGCTCCTTGTAAATGGCACAGAGGATGAAATTTTCCCTATTGACGATTATTACCTTGCGATGCAGCATGGTGCGCCCAAGGAGGCGAGATTTGTGGGCGGCACAAAGCACATGGGTGAGCCGATGAGCTTTTTTATTATCTTGAAGTGGCTGTACAAACTCTTTGACATTGAGGGGGAGCCTATCAAGCAGATGCAGACACTACCTTTTCGGCCGAAATATTAGGGTGTATGGAATGATGGAGTGAGTTGGTATATGAAGAAGCTATGATAAGGACTAGAAAACTCATGAAATCATTAAAGCATTACTTCGTGCAATCGTTGACTCATGAACCAACACATTCTGTGGTCCGTCGGCCGTGTTTGTTCATTCAGATGTCATCGTATGAAGTCTAAGCCTCAGAACCTTTTCAAGCCTGTGTGTTCCTCATCTCATATCACTCATCCATTTTATCGTTCTTTCATAGAAACCCGACTGAGAGCATGCACGAGCGTAAGCTCTGCAGCTCCTGTGAAACCCAACAACGCGAATCTGATGTACTGAAACCTTTTCGCAATTCAAATGCATCTCATGCTATATGCATATCTCCACTGGAGGCATCTGCATTCAGAGGTCAGAGCCTTGTGATCGTAATGGTGGAGGTAGTGCTGTTTGTAGTATTGTGAGCGAAGCATGTCAAGACGCGAGGTGCACCGACATATCCAAAGCCGTTGATATCGTGAGTAGCCTGACGCCGAGTGATAGCACTGCGGAGAGCGAGGTAAGTAGCGCGCGAGATTTCCTCAGGCTCGTTGAGCGGGTGCACGAAAATTAGGCACTTCAAGTTGGGAAAGCACCTGAGAATGTGGTTCCAGTCGTTGCCAGGATCGATATTACCCATCTCGCGGTTGAATACGTTGCCGAGCTCAGAGGTGTGGATGGGTGCAATGACGAGAAGACGTTTGCAGCGCGTACCGATGCGTTCTAGGGCATTTACAACGTGGTCAGCATGGGCATTATTAATTTCGTAGTTGAGCATGATGCAGTCGAAGATCTCCATGTGCGCGATGGGCTTTGTACCTTTCCAGAAGGACGAAAGACGGTGGATGGTCTGCACGGTAAGTGGAAGGTAGAAGTGTCCATGGTACTCAACCTTGGTCGCTTCGAGAAGAGCATCAAGCTCCGGCTTGCCGGCGAGGGGAGGTTGGTGGGTCAAGGGAAATCTAGGCGGCGAGTTGCTGTCAGACCCGAGATAGGACTTCTTGGGGACTTGTCCACTGCACCATTTTCGCAGCTGAGCATCTGAAAACGAGGCTGCGGGCGCGAGGCTTCCCTCGGGTCTCTCATCGCTATTGCTGCTGTTGGGTGAAGCCTTGTTCGAATGACTGGCTTCAGTGATTGCGTGTGGAATTTTGATCGGCACTGGCTGTGAACGGGAAACTGGTTCTTGATTAGCCATGGTCAAGGTTTTGCGTCTGGCTGTGTTTTGAAAATTCTGTTAGCAAGGTTGGACGTTTTATCAACGAAGACGTGCTTCAAGTCGCGTTTGTCTGGCCACGCAATTCAGGCGTCGTCAAGACAACTTCAAGGCAACAGTCCAAATCCAGTAGGTGCGCACATTTGAGTGAGATGTGAAGGGGAAACTAAGGGGCCTCTTCGACGAATAGTACCGCAAGCTACAATTTCATCATTGTCTCAATTGGTTTACCATGGCTGGTGCCTTCGGAGACACGTTTAGTATTCTATTATCATGAGAAGATATGTTATTGGAATGAAGAAGAAATAAGGGGAATGAGCATGTGCTCTTCATATTGTTCAAGAGTTGTGGTAGTTGTGTTTGTTTGAGGATCGTCAGCCGTTGAGCATAGTCCTTCACAGTTCATGAAGGGCGAATCATGTCTTTTAAAACGTCGAATATCCATTATACTAGCTCTTTTCCTGTCTGTTGATCATTACAACAAAATCTTGGATACCAAAACTGTTTTCTTATTCCAGGCACATTAGCTTCAATTGGCGACAGAGTGAAAGTGTAGTTAGCTTTACTTAGGTCGACTCTAGAGAAGGCGGCGATTTACTAGTACTAATCGGTCTCTCCAAGAGCAATCTGTACTTGTCAAAATATGTGCGAGTGGTTGGGGCAGCTGGAAGAGTTCGCCAAGTGGGCTATACATATGTAAAGTCCAGTGTGCGGTCAGTTGACCTGTGGGCCTGTTGACCTTCTCCCTGCCTACGCGAGATGTCAGAAGCGATGGCTGCAAGCGGCAAGATTAACCGACTCTGCGCTCAAATCACAAAGTGGACGTTTGACGTGCGTCATGCCTGGTACCGGAGATCTCTCCTTCGGCAGCGTGGGATGCGGGGCATATCTCAACAGCGACGAGTTTTGAGCTCTCGACCCCTCATTTCTCCCCTCGGGCTATCTTGAGAGCATCAATTGGACTCCCTTCCTATTACCTATTCTTTTGCTTAGTCGGGAAGTTTCTCGCTTACTCAACAGACCGGCAATTGCCCAGCAAGTTGGCATTCTGGCTAGGCGGGGTTCGCGTTATTATATACCCTTTGTAAGCCGCGCTCTCCCATATCTGCCCCAAAAGCAATCTCGTTTTGGCGGAGAAGGCAGAAATTGAGCCTAGCAAGCAAATCCAGCGATTGCGCATGATCATTGAATGCTTCTAGTCCTCAACTCCGCGCAGAACTAGCCGCAGTGATAAGCTTGCTACGTATAAAAGCACTGACAGCCTGCACCAGTTGCTGTCCATCGTCCCGACCACGACTACACCGAAACACCGGAACACCGAATAACGGCTACTCTCTTTGACACGACTTCGAACACCGCTCGGTTACGCACACAACCGCAATCATGGTTTCAGGCGCAAGGAAACCCCCCTCCCGAAAGGGTACGCTCGCTCCCCGAACTCCTGCTGGGTTCTCTCTTATATCGTCAGGATGGGTAGAATAACAAGTGCGCTAGGCTCCATGGCGGATATGCCCAGGGATCTGAAGGAACAAATCGACAAGCTGGAGGAGCTGTTCTTGGTCTCTACATCCAAGCTGAAGGAGGTCTCGGATCACTTCGTTACTGAGCTTGAGAAAGGACTGTCCAAAGAGGGAGGCACAATCGTGAGTCACAGCGCAGTGGGTATGAAGAATGGCAGTTGACAATCGCAGCCTATGATTCCGACCTGGTGTATGGCCTTCCCTGACGGGCACGAAACCGGCAGCTACCTCGCCCTCGACATGGGAGGCACAAACCTGAGAGTCTGCGAAGTCACTTTGACCGAAGAGAAGGGAGAGTTCGAGATCATTCAATCCAAGTACCGCATGCCTGAGGAGCTGAAGACTGGCACGGCAGATGAGCTGTGGGGCTATGTTGCGGACTGCTTACAACAATTCATCGACTATCATCATGAGGGCGAAGAGCTCGACCACCTCCCCCTAGGTTTCACCTTCTCCTACCCAGTATCGCAAGAAGCCATCGACCATGGTGTTCTTCAGCGATGGACCAAGGGTTTTGATGTTGAAGGTGTCGAAGGCGTGGACGTAGTGCCTCCATTCCAGAAGGCTCTGGAAGAGCGTGGCCTCCCCATCAAGTTGGCAGCATTGGTCAACGACACTACCGGTACCATGATTGCTTCTGCATATACTGACACCGATATCAAGATTGGGTGCATCTTCGGCACGGGTTGCAATGCTGCCTACATGGAAGAGTGTGGCGCTATCCCCAAGCTTGAGCACATGAATCTGGACCCCAAGCTACCCATGGCTATCAATTGCGAATGGGGCGCCTTTGACAACGAACACAAGGTTCTCCCTCGCACACCTTACGATGTCATCATCGACAAGGAGTCGCCACGACCCGGTCAGCAATCGTTTGAGAAGATGGTTGCTGGATTGTATCTCGGCGAGATTTTCAGGCTCGTTCTCCTCGACCTCCACAAAGGCCACGAGTGCACCATCTTCCAGGGCCAGGATGTTAAGAAGCTCGATAGGCCTTATTCTCTAGATGCAGGCTTCCTTGCTGCCATTGAAGAGGACCGATTCGAGAACTTGCTGGATACAGCCGACCTTTTCCAAGACAAACTCGGTATTTCTTGCACCAAGCCGGAGCTTGAACTTATCCGCCGCCTTGCTGAACTAATCGGTACTCGCGCTGCCCGTCTCACTGCCTGTGGTGTCTCTGCCATCTGCAAGCACAAGAAGTGGGATGAGGTTCATGTTGGCGCTGACGGCTCTGTCTTCACCAAGTACCCGCACTTCAAGGTTCGACAGGCACAAGCACTGAAGGAGATTCTTGACTGGCCAGCGAAGTATGGCAAGGGCAAGGGTGACCCAATCGAGGTGCTGCCTGCCGAAGACGGCTCAGGTGTAGGTGCGGCCCTGATTGCTGCGTTGACGGTCAAGCGCGTTCAGCAGGGACAATTGGCAGGCATACGAGATTGTGATGCTATTCTGAAGATGGCACCAAAGAAGGCTTGAAACTTGGAAACCCCAAAGGGGGGAATGCGTTTGAATGAGAAATTTCTCAACAAATATGTAAATACATGTACTGATGAATTAAATACGATATATATCTCAATGCATTGAGAGTCTTTACTTGTACAAGCTATCCTCCTGCGTGGGACATCATGCCTCTCATCGCGCCCTTGTCCCTGTCTTATCCACACACACGGTTTCCAAATTATTCCCTGCTGGGTCGATCAAGAACGCGGCATAGTACGGCTGCCGACTCATCTCGTACCGAATACCTGGTGCGCCATTGTCCTTCCCACCATTACTTCTACAGTGATGGTCAGCCCTGCTCCCTTCATACAGAATCAATACTTACAGTCCCAATGAATGAAATTCGTCCACAGCGGCATCATCTGCTTGCGTCAGTTCTCAGCCTCTAGTTCCACCCCAACTCAAAGCTTACTTGGTGCGTCAATCGCAACATGGACTGGATACGGGGTATGGTCTTCTGGAACTTGCCTTAGCCACAGGTACGGATAGTCGCTTCCGTAGCCAATTGTTTGGCCGTCTGCCACATTGATCATTTCCGTGTAGCCAACAGGCTTCAGCACTGTGCGGTAGAAGGATCGCATTGCGGCCATGCGCTGGGCTGTGACGTAGACAAATATGTGATTGATCGTCATTTTGTCTTCGAGAGCGAATGGTTGCAAGACTGGCGCTTGAAGGTTTCGTGCGGACCGGAGTTAGAGGATCGCCCTCTTTCACCGATGCAAAGAGTGAGATGCTGCGGTTGCCAAGGTCTGCAATGTCTTTATGTGGAAGGCGCACGCGAGGGTTGACGGGGAGGTCGGAGATTGGAGATAGAGCTCGAATCGTCAAAGAGAGCGATGATCAGGGATCTGTCCTTGCATTCAATGCTCCTTGGTGAGCAGAACATGCAATTATGATATGAAAGAGTGCAGCTTGCAGACATTAATCAGGCAATTCAAGAGCATGTCAGCTTGCGAGCTCGGAATTCCGAGCACGTTTACTTTGGGAAAGCCTTCAAGCAGAACGGCTCTTTGAACAGGCAGCAGCCTTGCGCATGGATACAAACCATGGCTATTTCAAATTCATGCTGACCAAAGTCCATGTGCAAAGACGCTAGTACTTGAGAAAGCAGCGGAGTCAAGCACCCGGACCGCACGGTGTCGATGTTCACAGACCAGATGTAGGCTAACACCCGAAAAGGTAAAGACTGGTTTACTAAGCCGAGCTAAGCCCCTGCTATACGTTGTTGGTAGTCACACAACCTACAGCTTTCTTAGCCCTATATCATATTTCTCGGTAAACCCTCTCCAGTTGACCCGCAATTGGGCCGAGTGGACGATTGGTGCTATATGAACATTGTTGCTTACTGCAGCACTTCCTCCGCCGTCCGTGACCGATCTTTGCTCATCGAGACTGTAGAATCCATTGCCCATCGGGAAACATGGTATGTAGTAGGAGGCTGCTCACGCCAAGAAACATTCAGTAGTGTTATAAAACTGGGAACCCCGAGTCTCGTCACTTGGTATCGCGCCCTGGTTTCTAGAAGCCTTCGAAGAAGCGTTCCACCAAGCTGTGACCAGTGTAACGACCAATTACATAATGGATAGTGCCTTGAGGTGCACAATATGCAGCAAGACCTTTACCCAAAGTCCGACATCTTTGCCTCTTTCAGCATTCCGGATACACCACGGCTAACGCCCGACAGAGTCTTCATTGGTCCGGCATTCAAAAAGGTGCAGTCCCGGTCCTGCTCCTAGCCTGAGGCAGAAAAGTTGCAGAGCGTGTACCGCCTCGAAGACGAAATGTGATTTGCAGCGTCCGAGGTGTGCGAGGTGCGAGCAAAGAGATACGCTCTGCGAGTATGTTGTACCCATGACCAGGGGAACGAGAGTGGACCATTCGCGGGAGGGGCATAAGAAGTCGCACACCAATGAGCAGGTAGCCGTCACACTCGACGACATGGTCGCGGCGGGAGACTTTGGTGCCTTGGCTTTGCCTGGGGTATCGTCGTCAATGTTGAGGTATGCCAGTATATGCATGCCAGCATTCTGTACTAACTCAAATAGCAGAGATGGGGACATCAGTGTTGACTCTGATTTTTCTCCCTTTGAATTCGGTGCTCCTCCCTTAACATCTGCGAGCCCTCTATACAACATTCTGGCAAGTAGACAGCCTCAGACTAGTATTTGGGATTATCCTACAGTAACGACACCGCTGGCTGGTATGGCTCCCATGCTCGCGTCTTTTGATGTTCAAAATTCGTACAATGCCGCCATGATGACTCTATGCACTCCTCCGGAACATGAATTCAATGACCACGACTGGCTCCTTTGGTCAAAGGGACATGCAGATAGTACTCCTCCGCTTGTTCGACACAGTATGGAAACGCTGCTGCGGGTGATGAAAACATGGCCACGCACGCTAGCAAAAGGGTTTCAAACGCCACCATTCCTTCACAACACTCATACTAACCCCAAGACAATCCTCCAGCCAATGATCAATTGCATCGCAATCTCTAAACTGTGGTCAAATCAGGGCGAAGGCGCGAGCGAACCAATCCGCCAGACTATCCTCCAGGAAATGAGACTCATATTCGAAAACTATCGCTTGCTCGACGAACGCAGTCTTCTCTCTGCGCTCCAGGCCCTCACCATGTACACAATCATGATGATGTACCCAGGATACGACCAAAGGTCCGTATCCCTCATCGACCCCGCCATTTTCTTCTGCCTGCAGAAAACCGTGAGCTACGTCGCCAAGACAGGCCTGATGCTCACCGAAGAGCGAGACAACGAGCGTCCCAGCTGGGAATCCTGGATCCACGTCACCGCCAAACGACGCGCCGTTTTCTCGCTCTACCTACTGCATTGGAGCTATGCAGTCTACCACGGCCTCGAATCCTTTGCTTGCAGCCAGCTCGGCTTCATGCCTGCGCCAGCCCCCAAGTTCCTGTGGCAGGAAACCAATAAGGCGCAGTGGGAAGTTCTGTACGATGGTTGGCTGGCACAATGGGGTGATCGACCTTACACCATGCACGAGTTTGCGGCAATTCAGGCGGGCGCGAGCTTAGAACGCAGATCAGAGACATGGCTCGAGGACGCGGATGAACTGGGAGTCTTGTTCTTCAGCATCGGTACGACAGTTCATCCCTGTGTGGAGTGGTGGTAGAATGTGCTGATTTGTTTGTGGTAGTGAATGCGACGGATCGGGAGGATCCGGTACATGAGTTTGGAAAGGGAATCGATGTATTGTCATGAGGTGTTGTAAGGATGGGGGTGTTGTGTAAGCTTTGCTCAACGGAGTTTTGGGGGCGGGATACCATAGATGGCGGCAAGAATTATGATCTCAAAATTTTATTACAGAAGGCACACGTGGATGTAGAGGTGCATTAATGCGTAGAGTATGGGTTCAAAGCACTTTTGTTTCCGTCTTCCAAACTCAGCACCGTGCATATGTCTCACCTTGCTGATAAGCTCGAATGTACTTTACTTTCTTGCCTTCTTTGTGCTCAGATCCGAACGTTTAAATACTGAAGACTAGTCGCGAGGCTCAGAGCAGTGGGAGTGGATTAGTGGGCGCAAGAAAGATAGGGGAGGGGAATAGATGAAGAAGAGAGGAGGAGACGGTAGAGAAGAAAGCAGATTCATATTCAATTAACTTTTTTGGGGTATCAGAACAAAAAAAAGCTATTTATACGAGGGCTTGGGCTTGCAACTGGCTTCCGCTAGACAAGAGAGAGATAATAGACAACGTGGAAGCCTAGTTTTTTAGGGAAATTTATATAGGAAAAGAAGTTCTTCAAATGCCATGCGTGCGCCCGAGATTAAAAGTCCAACATGGTGCCAATGCTAGATGAGATGGTGCTGAGGACCTTGATTGATGTACTCAGTCGGAATCATCAGCTGCACTGTCATCGTCCTTATCGTCATCGTCTTCTGAGTCGCCTTGTACATCGTCGTCGTCGTCATCGTCGTCATCGCTGGACTCCTTGTCGTCTTTATCACCGCCCTCATCACTATCATCGCTAAGGATAACCTTCTGCTGGGGCACAGGCCTAGCGGCTGCCCTTCGGCTGGGTCGTCCTGTAGTAGTGACTTCGGTGGTCTTGCCCCAAGCGAGCTCGCCTTCTTGGATTGCAGCGAGATCTTTTGCGAACTCTCGCTTCTCTTTGATTGTGGCTGCTTTCTCGTTCGAGTACTTGCCGTCCATGCCGACATCTTTCAGCATGTTTTTAAGGACCCTGATCTTGTCCTTGGAGGTATCACATGCAGACAGCTCTGGGTCTCGAGACCAGACTTTGCGGATTCCACATTTGACAAGCCAACCTTGTAGTCGCTTAATCTCTGCTTCATCTGGGCCATCGGTAGCCTTGGATTTCGTGGCTGTAGCTTTTGGTTTCGCAGGCGCTTTCTCTTTCTTGGCCTTAGCGGCAGATTCCTTCTTCTTGCGAGGCTTCTTCGCAGGTGACTCGTCGATCAGCTCTGACAGCTCGCTCTCTGACATATCTCCTGTCTTTCCTGGTGGGGGCACTGTTTCTGTCTTGTTGGCTGGCGATTCAGACTCGTCATCGCTCTCGTCTGCCACTACAGGTTTGGTTGCTCTCTTTGTAGCCGTCGGTGCTCCATCATCTTCATCTGAGTCTTCTGCTACAATCTTCTTCCCTCGTCTTATCGGCTTCGTAGGAAGTTCGCTCTCAACGTCGGACGGTTCAGCAGGAGGTTCTGATAGCTCAGCCTCGGATTCTTCGTCTGAGGAGGCCTTTCTCCGCTTCTTTGGTTTCTTGGCTGGCGCTGCAGCTTTCCGTTTCACTCCTCGAGCACTGTCACCTGTTGCTTTTGTTTTCTTCTCGGCTGGCTTCGGTTTCGGTTTCGCAGCCGCTTTCTTTGGTGTTTGCTTCGGCGTAGGCTCATCGCTACAGTACTTTTCCTGCTCAACGAGTCAGACGTGTGCTGCCATTCCAGTTGGATGCACTTACCACTGCCTCGACAATGGCAGCCTGGCTCTTTCCCTTCCAGCTCGAGTCTGTCTTGAAGAATCCCTCGTCCAGGCCAAGCTCCTTCTCCACACGCGCCCTCACGCGCTTGACGGTCAAATCATCCGTCTTGCCGCTCTTGTGAATCGCAATGACGACATCTCGAAGCCTGTCCGAGATTGTCGTCTCTGAGGGCACGTCGCGGTCCGAATTCGACATGTTGGCGGTGTTGTGGCCGTTGGTGATCGACGCGACGGGCGCGCAATGGCGTAGCTCGACGGCTAGGACAGGAACGCCCCCCTGTAGCGCGCACGTGACTCCGCGGGGCACCCAATTGCGTCAAGTGGGCGGCGTGGAGCCCAGGGGTTTGTTCATGGGCAAAACCAAGGTCGAAACATGGAATTCAGCCTCAAGTGTACCTTTGGAAGCCCTAAAATCTGACTCCCGCCGTCGAGCAAATGGGATTCTCCATGGCTCGCACGGCACAACGCGCCAGCCATGGTCTGTGTGATCCCCGCCGCCGCCCACGGACTGCCCTCCCGGTCTGCGTGCTCACCAACCGACGTCACATTTATTTCCCAAGTTTCACACAGCTGGCCGGCAACCGCCTCGATCAAATGCCCACCCCGTCACCTCCCACCCTGCATGCCGCCAGTCCCGTCCTCGATTAGCCCTAGCCCAGTCTAACCTTATTCCTGTCCTCGCTGCAGCTTTTCCCTGCGATTGTGCCCTCTTGGTTCCCGCCTGTCGAATCCCAGAATTCGCGAGAACCCACTTCTGGCCCCATTGGGCCCTCACCACCAATATCATCCTGTCGTCACCCAAGCGCTCCAAAGTTAAAGGCCTTCCTCCGTAGCCTCTCGCGCCTGATACTTTGGAACCTCCTGCCATCTCGCCCACCGGCCTGCTGATTTTACGTTGAGATCGGCTAGTTCCTCCCTCTCGCCCAACAAATACCTGCTCGACAAGAGTGAGCCACCACACTCTGGAATTTCCCGGGTTCCTCCCCACCAACCGCAACCCTTGCCACAGCATACATCGCGACCATGACCGACAGACCAACGAAGCTCGTGAGGCGCCAGACACATGAAGGCCGCCTCTTGCTCGTCTCAAACCGCCTGCCCATCACCATCAAGCGCTCAGATGAGGGCAAGTACGAAATGTCCATGTCCTCTGGTGGACTAGTCAGTGGACTGAGCGGATTATCAAAAACAACCACCTTCCAGTGGTATGGCTGGCCAGGTTTGGAGGTCCCAGAGGGCGAGGTGTCGGGCCTCAAAGATCAGCTTAAGGAGGAGTACAACGCGGTCCCCATCATGCTCGACGATGAACTCGCAGACCGACATTACAATGGATTTTCCAGTGAGATATCCCCAGTGAAGAGCTTGCACTTATCACGTCTAACAATAGTCCTCAGATGCCATCATGTGGCCGCTTTTCCACTACCACCCCGGTGAGATCACCTTCGACGAATCTGCTTGGGAAGGATATACCGACGCCAACCGCTTGTTCGCAAAGGCCGTTGCAATGGACGTACAAGACAACGACATGATCTGGGTGCATGACTACCACCTCATGCTCATGCCTGCCATGCTGCGTGAGGAGATAGGAAACACCAAGAAGAATGTCAAGATTGGCTTCTTCCTGCATACACCTTTCCCAAGCTCAGAAATCTACCGTATCCTCCCCGTTCGAAATGAGATTCTGCTTGGCGTACTTCACTGCGACCTGATCGGCTTCCACACATATGACTACGCTCGTCACTTCCTCAGCAGTTGTTCGCGTATATTGTAAGTATCCTTTCATAAACTATATGCTATCATTACTGATTTGGGCTAGGGGACTCGCAACAACACCAAACGGCGTCGAGTTCCAAGGCAAAGTTGTCACCGTTGGGGCCTTTCCGATCGGTATCGACCCTGAGAAGTTCGATGAAGGCCTCCAGAAGCCAAAGGTACAAGAGCGTATAGCAGCGCTTGAGAAAAAGTTCCAGGGCGTAAAGCTGATCGTCGGTGTCGATCGCCTCGACTACATCAAGGGTGTGCCCCAGAAACTGCATGCCCTCGAGGTCTTCCTTACCGAACATCCTGAGTGGATTGGCAAAGTCGTCCTTGTCCAGGTCGCCGTTCCCTCCCGTCAAGATGTCGAGGAGTACCAGAACCTACGCGCTGTCGTCAACGAGCTTGTTGGCCGCATCAACGGCAAGTTCGGCACCGTCGAGTTTATGCCCATCCACTTCATGCACAAATCAGTCTCCTTCGACGAACTCATTGCGCTTTACTCCGTCTCCGATGTTTGCCTTGTCTCATCAACCCGCGATGGTATGAATTTGGTGTCCTATGAGTATATCGCCACGCAGGAAAAGCGACATGGCGTCATGATCTTGTCTGAGTTTACCGGTGCCGCGCAAAGCTTGAACGGCAGCCTCATCGTTAACCCCTGGAATACGGAGGAACTTGCAGATGCCATCCATGATGCTGTAACTATGGGAGACGAGCAAAGGACCTTAAACTACCAGAAACTGTCGAAATACGTCAGGAAGTACACTAGGTGAGTGCCCTCTTTCAGCAATCACTTAATCCTGAGCTAACCATCTTCAGTGCCTGGTGGGGTGAGTCCTTTGTTACGGAGCTGAGGAGGATTTCAGCTTCCGCAGACCGGAAGGTACGATTCGGCAGCGTCAGCACATCAAGACCAGACACTGGCGTAAACCCTTCCATGGTAGAACAGACCGACGCAAATGGTGCCGCGGACGGTGCACCATTGACAGAACAAGACAGCATCCCGACCAAGGATAAGGAGTCCGATCCTGCAACAGCTATCGAGGCCCAGAAAAGTAAAGCCGACGCTGTGGAAAAGGATCTTCCTGTCCGCCAACCACTGAAAGCAGCTACGCAATGATCAGCATCAACGTAGGCTTCACTTCCCACCCCACACAATGGCATATCTCAAGGTTTACGACGATTTACGATAGCACAGCATGCGACGGACGTTCGGAGTGACGTATCTTCCTTGGGTAGATGGGCTGTGTGCGATTCGGCCCCACCAGTAACTAGATCTCCTACAGCACTAGTCTATGACAAGTTGCAAGCAAATATACCCCTTATGACCATCCCTCTCGTCTTCTTGTAACAGACTCTCTCAGCCTGTTCCTTTCCACAATGTTCGTATCATCGCTTTTTCCCCTGCATTCTATTGTAATTAGTTTTCCAGCATTTCATGCGATTTCTTCTTTAGATCTGCAGTATGTTGTCACAACTCACTCAGTGATGAGTGGGTAATCTAGGGATTGCGCTTGAAGCAAGACCTTCAGACTATTTTGAGTTGTCGTGGGACTTTGAAGACAGTAAAGTATGATGTTGTGCCTCAACGCGTGTAGTGAAGAGATACAATAGTTTCTAACTTAGATAGTCTTCCCTCCTCTTTCCCTGCCCTCTAATCTCTCGCTCTACGGAAATCTCTTTCCACAATCTCATCATGTCCACGTCTAAACGTTTTATCCAAACTCCTCTCTCTTTCATATCCTTCCTATCCAGCTAAGCCCTCTGCCTCCCAAATCCATGTCCAGAGCCTCATCACGCTGCCTTCTCTCTGTTCTCTTTATTTTTAGTGGCATTTTCTGCCCTGGTGTTGTCCTTCTGAGAAGAATTCTCAAGACCAAGTGGCGTCCAGTGATCCTCACGAGGCTGCTGGTTCAACCATTGAGTCAGAGGGTGGGGAGGCTACGGCATCCAGATTAGTGGAATGGCATCTTCTAGACTGGGAAGGGTAGAACTCACGTGAGCGCTTGAGTTGTGGTTTTCACCGCTCAAGTCCGTCATGCGGTTGCCGCTGTCTTGCTCGCCATGGGAATTGGTTGGTGGCATTGGATTCTTTGATCTGACCAAATACAAGTTCAGAGGGTTTTCGGTAATGCAACTGCTCTCTGGCTTGATGGCTGAATATCTTGATTGTTTTGTCCTTTTGGACGAAATGTCCTGGCCTCTATATACCTCAATGAGGCCGCCATGACGGTCTGCAGGATTGCCAACAAGTCCAATTGCATGAGCCTACTGCAAAGAACTTGTGCAAAGAGGGGTGGTAGGAACTAGCAATGCTCCCACGTTACCTTCACGCCCTACAACACACTGCCAGGAACTTGTGCACATGGCGAATAAGACCGCAAGGATCTGACTGCGCCACCCTGCATGGAACTTGTGCGTGCAATGGACACGAAATCAAAACGGGTATGAAGTCTGTGGCTCGGTATGTCCGTGAATCCACTTTGTGTTGCACTTAAGCAAAGAACTTTTGCAAATGGTCTTGATTGGTTTGTAGCAGGAGCCGTTAATATTCGGGGAGGCGTTGGGCGTATGCACGCCACATCACGTTTCCAAGACATGCCTGTTCCAGGATTGATGCGTGGATCTTTTGCAATTGCCTATTGTGGCACACCGGTTCTCTCACCGATCCGTCTCGAATCATGGGTGCTCGCTTGTTGAAATGCTACTACGTAGCAGTGCTACCGCGCGACTTCTTGTCATTGGTGTTGAGCAGTGATCTGCAGCTGCATGGAACTTTTGTTCAGCGAATCAGCCTGCCCCCAGATTCTGCAAGGTACTTTTCTCCCAGCCTTCATTGGTGGGTATGCAAGAACATGCCTGGTTCAAGCGCCACGCGAGCCTGAGCTGTAGCTCCTTTAGGTGTAGGTCATCCGGCAAGATTCACTGCCCGATTGCCTTGCCTTCTTCCCTGGCACATGTTTATTTCTTGCTGCTCTATATAAGATCCATGCATCCCTCGCAAGATTGGAACATATATTTCACCATTTACAATCATCTGAACAGCTATGTCGCTTCCTTTGTTCCCTTTTCAGGCTCAGCCTTCCGCCCTCCCTCGTCCTTCACGTCAAGGTAATGATCCGGACTGGGAGCGGTTGAAGGACACTATATGCAAGCTCTATGCAAACAATAAGCTCAAGGACGTAATGCGAACGATGCAGGATGATTACAACTTCAAAGCAAGGTATGAATGAGTTCTATTTATGCTACATTCGCCCCTAACTCTGAACAGCGAGAAGCTGTATAAGACAAAAATACGCGACTGGGGTGCCGATTCTAAGAACATCAAATCCTCCACATACAAGGCCGTACTCAAGAAGAAGAGAGAACGAGAACACGACGCACCAGGGAGACCCACAAAGTTTCAAATCAATGGAGAGACTCTTCCAGACCACAAAATTGAGAAGTGGGTAGCCCGTATGCTGAAGGAAGGAAAAATTACCGAGAACGAGACATTTTCTGAAGTGGGTAAGCTTCTTCCAAACCACTGGTACCGTTCAATGCGTTTTCTTATATTGCAAAGGCACGCCCCCTGGCCTGATTGCTCGAACACCAACACCTTCCATCACCAGTCCCTCTCCCGTCTTCGAATCAGCTGTGCTCAGGAGCCCGCTTTTTAATTCGACGATATCTCTTACCATTCAGTCTCCCAATTTGCAATCACCCTTCCCTTTCATGACTCCAGGGACCGAACTGGTCTCTGCGCCTCCACTTTTGCCAGAGCCCGTACATGATGTCCTTCCAATGGAGCTGGAAACGCAGCAAATGTCGAGAAATCCCGCATCGCTCAATACCTCAGATGAATCATCACTATTGAATAACATCTTATCTGCCTTTTATTCACCATGCTTGAGCAATGGATCCAGATCCTCACCAGTCTTCGACATTACCGGAGTCACTTCAGGCTCGGAGTTCTCACAGCTGCTATCTACATCCGGCATACCACCAAGGAGTGAAGAATTCCCTGCTCCTCCCCATCTCTCGGGGTCTCGAAATCATCTCGACTTTGGAAACGCTAACATCGAGAACCGTTTTGAGGAAAGCATTTCACGACTAACGCAGTTCGCCAATGCAAAGTCGGAAATCATATGCAAAGGCTGTGGCTCAGAGATAGGACCTGATGTCGGGCAAGAGTTGATGCTCGCAAATAGCGAAGTTTCGGCTGCTTCAAAAATAGCTATAAATTGCAAAGGTGAGACGCCTTGTATGAACAAGATAGAAATTTCATAACACTCGAGTGATAGGTTCCATAGGATTGTTGGGTGTTATTGCTCCGGAGATAATGATTGTCCAACAACGAAAAGAAAAGTCGATCCGCACTAGGCACGGGACGTTTATGGTGACAACAAACAAACAGCAAGAAATACGATTGAGCTACCACAACTTTGAGTCAATGGGTGTCTCTGGGAATAATAGTAGCGAAATCACAACAAGAATCCGCTTTCAACCGAAGGACTCGCATACCATGTTCACCGTGTCTGTAAGCCAGATACAAACGCTCTACGACAGTTTATCAGGCATTCCAGGATTAATTGTCAATAGCATCCTTCCAAAAGATTCTTTAGTTTTTCGCGTTGCTGCCACAGGTGAGGTTGAGGATCTGTTGCGGTTGTTTGCCACAGGAAAAGCTGGCCTGCACGATCATGACATTGACGGGATATCACTTCTCCATGTGAGTGGTGGTCATGTATGTTCTCATATATATTTCGCTAACAAGAGTGAAGTACGCCATAAAGAATCCATCCATGTGTCAATTTCTTGTTCAGAACGGATTAGATGTGGACGAGTTTGCGAAGCATGAATACAAGGAAGGATATCCAACAACGATGTATGCCTATACTGTTTCTAGAGCAATTAAAAGCCCAGCCAGAATGATAAGGCTAATCTTACAACCTAGTACCCCTCTTCTACTTGCAACAAGGCGCTATCTCGACAGAACAACAAATATTCTTCTGGAGGCAGGGGCAGACCCAACTCTTGACTCTGTTGGCAACATCAATCCCCTATCATCAATTGTAGACATGGATAATCCCTTAGTAAGTTACACAATGAATTTGCGGAAGTATTTCGAAGTCTAATAAAGATAAAGACCGATAAAAATACTACTCCAGATGTTCACGCATAGCCTTCCTTTTGGCCTCCCCACAACCTTAGATGGTGGTGGGAACAATCCACTATTAAATATTTGCAGCACAAGTGAAAGAGAACGGGCTTTGTTTGATCCGAAACGGTATACTAAGAGATTAAGTTTTCTCCTAAATAAAGGATGCAGCATTGATGACAGAAATCCAATCGGCTCTACCTGTCTACACGCATTCTTCGGTAGAATGTTTCGGGCTCCATGTGTGGAAAATTGGAAAGACCCTCTAGTATTTCTTATATGCAGAGGTGCAGATATACACGCGATAGATTATTTCGGTAGATCTGTCTCAGACATCGCTTACTCTGAAACGTGCCTCGAAAAATGCTCTAATGAATCTCTCGGTACATATCGGGGGGACCTCTTCGATGTCGCACTTTTTTCTTGCGGCTACAAAATCTCTGATTTCAGAGAGGGCCACTCTCGGAAAAGAATATATGGCGGTGGTTATACTCGGCAGGACTTTGAGAAGCTCTGGGAAGGGCAAGAGCATTTGTGTCCTACGTGGGATGATGAAGAATGGCTAGCTCCCCAATATGAAAGCACGGAATCTAGCGAAGATAATGTTCGCAAGAGCATCTGCACTTGCTTTTCGGAGGACTGCGAGATCTCTTACAACAGTATTGATGACGACGATTCCGACTACTCTAATTTGGACGAGAATATAGATTCAGATGGGGAAGTCTGTCATCACTGTGAGTGGGATGAAGATGAAGGTGAAGATGAGAACATGTATGAAGACAATTTTGAAGACCACGGAATGTAGCATTCTGGTGGCAGCTTTGGACCTGGATATCCACAAATGGACGACTTTGGAACTGAACGATGCGTGGTCAGATAAATCCCTAAGAAAAGAGAACGTTCAACTCTAACAAAACCCTTGTGACAAATAATGTTTTTTTTTACCCAAATGACTAATATCCCGATTCATGGATCTATGGAAAGTCCGTAGGTTGAAATAACTAATTTCGGATGTAACCAAAACTCAAATCCAACCTTGATGTCGCACTGAATAGTACGAACAGTCTTTACCATTGTCCTTTCATGCCTTTGAAAATAATGATGCTCAAATAATGCAACTCACTTACGCCAACATCTGTCCTGCCTCTGCAGTTTACTTTTCGCTCAGAATCCAAGATGCCGGCAGCGGATATAGAAAAAGTCTCTCCCTCCATTGTGGACAGCTGATGCTACGTTTATTGGGCTGAATATCTTCAAGGCTGGTCGTCATTGGCCCTCTAGCAGCCTAGCCACAGCAGATCCAGGTCAACCTCACTATGGACACAGTTCGTATCCTTCAAGTCGCCAAGAGACTCTCTGCCATTAGGCTCCGTCGGTGCATGGAGCATTTCTACGATGTGCGAAGAATCACCACGCTGAACTGAAAGTCGTGTAGCAGATTCGTCCATCTTACTGAAAACATTCCCTTCAAATTCCGAAAAACAGTATCGTACCATTGCGTAGACGAAGTAATGCAATTCCCGACCAATCCGCAACCAATCAACCACCATCACATCCTCACCAACCGCCTCCCCTCATCAAAGCTCTCTGTCCGCCTGTCCCCATCCCTCTGATCTCTATACCCGCCATCTCCCCCTCTTCCCGCATCCCCCCGTCCCGCATCCTCCCACCCCTCCATCTCAAGCTCCTGCTCCTCGATCGTAACAAACTTGCCCTTCCGCCCTTCCCGATCCCAAATCCCCAAACCCATCATATTGCCAATCCGCCGCCTTCTGCCACGCAAGCGGCCCCGGACACACCAGCGCACCAGCCACCAGATACATCCTGTCAGGGCGCAGAAGAGGGCAACAAAGCCAATGGCCAGGCCGATGACTTTTGCCCAGGAGAAGGGGTGGTCTGGGGTTTTGGTTGTGTTTGAGAGCGGGGTTGATGCTGGTGTTGGGGTGGGGAAGGTGGTTGTATGTATTGATGCTCTGCTGATGCTAGGGAGCATTGTTGCGTTAGTTGGAGAGGAAGGGGAAAGGTGTGATGAGTGGAGGCAGCGAATTGGAGTGATTCAGTCAAGAGTGACAGCGATGTGAAGGAATTAGTAGTGCAAGACAATCAGACTGATTTTAGATCTATCCCATTGAGTGAGAGATGTTGCCAAGTTACCAAAGAAAAGGTTGCCAGCTCATCAGCATGTGCGCACCGCTGTCCTTATGCCCCGCGCTTTATTGCTGCAACCGTGTTCTGCACGGTCAGCTATCGTGGATCGGAGGCGCATAACGGCGCACGACAGCTTGGTCTCCAGGACAAGAAAGGTATAACCTTGGCGGACATGGCAGCTGATCCCCTTGGTGATTGGTTCATGTCCCACTCCCCTTTCGTGGCGCCTGGAGCTGAACTGCGGAATTAGCCGCATCGTGATGGGTATATCGGTTATTCGTGCGAGAGTGATTCGTGCTGAAGGGAAGGGTTGGTGGAGAGTTTGTATGCCTTTAGTACTTTTTATATTGAATTTCTCGTCCTCACGGTCTGAAATTATCCAAGCTCCTACCTGGTGAAGCCGCTGAGGATACTCGTCCAATGCCTTGAGATACAACACAGGGCACTTGGACACCTTACTATATACACTTCACTTCTTCTTCGATCCCCGACCACCTCTCTTACTCTTATTCCCACCTTTGCCCTTCGCTAGCTCCGCACCTCTCCTTCCGCCCGCAATCATAACTCTTACCTTACTTACAGGCACAACACCTACGACTTCTGTCTCTTTCCAATTCCTGATTAATTCCATCTCCCTGGGCCATATGCGCTCCACATCTTGACTGAGTTTGTCTGTTGCCTTGGTGTCTTTGCCTGCGTGGTCCCAGATGGTGAGAACTTCTTTAACGGCTTTACCACGCTTGGTAGAACCCGGTTGGATTTTCGCTTTGTATTTGTAGGCTGATAGCGCAGACCATGGAGCACAGATGGGGATTGCAGAGAGCAGGTCGTCACCTGGAAGTGGTCGGCCTGTAAAAGCATCGAGGTTCTGCAGATTCGTCTTCAATACTTCGTCGCCTTCATCATCGTCGTCCTGGTTGGCATTCTCGAGCGCGGCGCGGCGCGCTTCTTCGGCGGCTTTGCCCGTAGCTTGGGCGCGGAGATGTTGGTCGCGACGGCGCTGCTTATTTGCTTGTGCTTCCTCCTCTTTCTGGCGCTTCTCTTGTGCTGCAGTCTCTGCTGCTTGTTGGCCAGACTTGGAACCTAGCAGACGCATTGCTAACGCGCGGTCCTCCTCGTCCTGAGCAGCGTACTTTGAGGCCAATTTCTTTGCCTTTGCGCGCTTGCCTCGAGGAAGGGGACCACTAGTCGCCTTGGAAGCTTGGGACGTTACGGTTGCTGGTGTTTTGGCGGGCGCTCTCGTGTCTTCCTCACCTGAAGTGACTTCAGCAGCGTCAGCAGCGTCAGCACCTTCAGCTACAGATGCTGACTCATTTGGCGCCTGTGTCGATCCAGGCATTTGCCCCTTTTTCAGTTGACGACGTTCTTTGGCAGATAGATGACGGCGCCCTGCTGTTCCTCGCGACTGCTCAGTGTCGGCCACAGAGCCAGCATCATCTTGTACGTTGTCTTTCAATGGCAGCCCGTTTCTTCCTCCCGACATAACATGTTCTGAATCTTCATTTGCGGGATATTCTTCTTTCTCTTCGTCAGATTCATCTTGCAGAGCTTTGCTTCCCGATTGAAGCGGATTACTAGGTGTTGCTGTGTCAGACTCAGCATCACTCTCGTCTGTGTGCTCCATCTTTGCATCTGGAAACTCATCATCCGACTCAGAGTCAATTTTTGCGTCTGGGAAATCATCATCCTCGTCACTATTGTCAGTTTTGGTGGCCTCTAGGCTCTTTGAATCCTCAACCGGTTCCGGTGCCATGTCTGCGGCCGAGACCGCCGTTTCTTGAATGCGGTGTTTGTGGTGGTTGGCCTTGCTCGCCTCACTGATTTCGAACATTACTGCGAGGCCAACAACAAGTTGAGCCGGCGGCAAAAACTCCTTCTTTCCCTTGATGTTGAACATGCCGGCTGGGAGGAACTCGCCTGTTTGACCTGTCTTGCTAACCTGGTCACTGCGGACCCACCATGCTGACATGACAGCTTTCGAATCCCATGCTTCGGACGAGCAAACAGAGAGATGTCCTGCTTGTGATAATGTTGATGGTGGTATTGGGGCGTCTGGTGTATCGGGCTTGTTCTTGATGATCATCGGGACAGCTCCTTTCAGATCAGCGTGAACATAAACGTCTCCCTTCCTGAGGTATCGGCGGTAGATGATCTCGTTCTGTTGAGCGTCTTTTCCACCCAGAACCAGATGGCCATCTGAAGAGACAAAGTAAATGTACTTTTCGAACCACTGCTGCTTGCGTACGGGTCGTAGTACTTCTTTCTCTTGCTTCAGCCCCTTCTTGAGATCTTCTGCTACCTTCTTCTCATGACTCTTGAGCGCTCTGGTTGAGGCCTGTAGTGTGCGTTCCTCTTTATTAGCAGCTGTCTTCTTCTCGTCAAAATACTCTGTGGAGTTGGCCCATGCCGACAGCCCAAGATCGATGTCAATCGCCAGTTGTGGTTGAGCAGCTACCTTGACAGGTCTGGCTTTCTTCTTTGGACCCTCTTCTTCGTCTTCAGAGTCCTCGCTGACTGAACTAGTCTCATTGCCCTCGTCATCTTCCGGGGCCTGCTCCCAGTTTGTTTCGTCGAGTAGTAGGGTAATGGTGTTTTCATGAAGCTTCAACGGTAGCCGGATGAGCTGTGCGACAGCGTTGCCTTGACTTTGTTCTCGTTCTATTAGCCGGCCGATATCGACCCAATCCATGCCTTGTCTAATCAGCCCATTAACAGCCTCCGTGGCTTCGGTCACACGATGTACGTTTGCTAGAATTGTTTCTGCCTTTCGGAAGTTCGCCTCTTGCACTTGTTGCAGTCCACCAATTCGGTCTTCATGTTCTTTGCGCGCCTTCTCCAGCTTCTTCTTAGCTTGTTGTTCGCGCTCGGTCAATTTCGATTCTAGTTTCTGGCCCTCAATGGAGGAAAAGAACTCGTCTACTGCCTTATTGAAGCCGTCAAACTCCAGAAATGAGTAATCCGAGTTCTCAAACTGTTGTGGGCGAAAGGGATGGAAGTCGTCGTATAGGAATTTAGATTTGCTTGACGCTTCGTCTTCTGCCTGTGATACTGCTACTGGGTTTGGCTTCGCGAGGATGTAGCCTTTGATCTGGTCTGGCTGTATGATCTCGTCCGTGATCTTTCTAGCATTTTGGAGGACCACTACTAGCTTGTCAAGTAGCTCATCATCTGCAAGAACCTGCTCGGGCTTCAATGTGGAGTCGTAGTTCGCAACGTGCAGAGCATGATCCACCAGCAATGGGGGACACTCGGTTATCGAGACTGCGAGCGCTTTCCTCAACACGTCCTTGCCTGCCTTCCTCACCTTCTTCCCAGTAGCGGCAGGCTGTTCCTGTTGCCTGTCGACGGCCTTTTGAAGGCCCTGCCGAACACGCTCTTTGGTGAGCTCAGGTGCGCCGCCGTAGTTCTGCCGTAATGATAGATTGTATTGTAGGCCGACTCTAAGCTTCTCATGCTCTTCTCCCTCGTCTACATTGCGCAGCAGAGCCAGTACATTCAGGTCGGCGTCGGTGAGGACAATGTTGCCGCCAGCATAGAACTCCAGATAGAGTCTGTACAAGCCATCGGAGAACTGGAACTCGAGTATGCGGTCGGTGCCAATCTGGGCGATAGCGGTGACTCGTCGCGTCTTCAGGTACTTGCGTAGTTTGGCGACAAAGGTGGAGGGCGCTGCTGCTGTGGTGCGCGCATATTCGGTGAGGTGGCAGCGGAAGCCAGAATCAATGAGTAATTGCTCGCGGTGGTCTGGCTTGTGAAACTTGATCAGGAAGATCCTCTGTGTAGCGGTCAGGTCGAGTTACACGGGAAGCTAGCTAGGAAGCTTGGTGCATACAGAGGATAGATCATAGACGTTTGTGACTCTGAGAGAGGTGAGTTTGACAGACAGCTCATGGGCTATGACCTGCATTAATTAGCATTGTGCGTCTTGTGCGTTGATAATCAATACCTTGACGTCCAAGCTGGAGAACCTCTGCTTCATGGTGTGGTGATGTCGTGTGCAGAGTCTGTGGTGGGGCAGAGGTGGGATGCGATGACGAGGCGGGAGCACCCCAAGGGTGGCGCACATGGATGGCAAGGGTCATTGAAAATGGTTCCTGAACGCTTAGTAACAGGCTCTTTACAGCACACTACTACGATTATTCGCACTTGCAGTCAGTTAAGAGGCTGGATGAATTCACCAATCTAAGCCATGTGCTCCATCCTGCCGATTCTATGCTGTAGAAGTGCGAGGTTATGCCAACTGCTGCCCATTTTGCCCTGGTAACTCCAACAACGCCGTGCCCGCTGAACGAGATATCTTCATAGACCCTGCCGTATCCTCTCCGCCAGCTGCCTCTTGCCAAACTCCCAGGCGTTCAGGAACCCTTGTTCTGAGAGGTCGAGGTTCTTCATCGAGGTCATGTCTTGCGCTGGCGGCTTGCTGACGCGCGAGGCGACGATGACGGGGTCTGTTTCCAGGATAATGCCGTCGTCTACGAGCTCGTCAACCGCGAGCGACTGTAATTGTTAGCCCAAGCACTATACATGCCGCTTAGATGTACAACATACCACCAGGTCGTAGTTCTCAATGACAGTGCGCTTGTCAACAGAGTTCCTGCAATTTGTTAGACCGTGAAAGAGCGAAGCCAGGGATCACTACTTTAGAAGAATGTTGAGCGAGTCTCTGAGCGCAAGGACAACACTATGGGGTTTGTTAGCTATGTTCATGAACACTTCTAGCCATTGCATACCTGTACAGCAGAACCTCGTTTTCGTCTACACTCCCAACGACGTAGAGCATGACGTCCGACTCCATCTTGAAGACAATGACCTTTTGATCATATAATATGATGTCTGTTGTCTGCTTGGCCGTTTTCTCTGTCCACCACGTCAGAACACAGCTTGCGCAGTATGCACGTCAAGGCCACACACCCAAGAGGCCCTTCTCAAACGCCTTCTGGTCCTTCACCGTCTTGTACGCAATCTGGCCCGGGTAGTCGTTCTGGTGGCCTGCCGGCGGATGTGGGTTGGAGTAGTACTTTGTAAGGATGCGGGAGCCATCGTCAATGGCGAGGATGAGGATCGCCTGGACGCTGAAGAGGGACAGGGGGCGCGACATGGTGGAGGGCCGGGTGTATGTTGGCGTCGTGTACAGGAGGAGTGCGGACAGCCTTGACAGCTCCAGTGGGGGAGAATACAACAATTGATAGGTGTTCTCCTCCCACGCGAGTCGGCGAACACGGAAGTGACCCTGCTCTTGGCGCGTTCGAAAAGTTACAACCAAGCTCAAGCGCATCACCAAACTGGGGATTGTCCTCACTCCAGACACCAAGTATGCATAGACTGTCACGAGTACCGCTCGCGAATCTAGTCTGTCCTTCAGCGCCGTTTCTTGCCCCCCGTCTCTTGCGTGCGACTGTACCTGTCGCTGCACAGTCGCTGCAATGCTCCCTTCAGCAGTCATGCTATGCGACCACGGAGAAAGGGAAAGGCAAAGAACGGTCGCAGAAGCCTTTCAGGACAAATAAACATTCATACAAGCCTATGCGGGCGACCAAGGAAGCAGTAAGATGACCCATCGATCCTCGTACACACTACTCACCATGCTAGACGGCTCCGCTGCTCAACCAACTCCGGCAGGCCTCCGACACTCGCAATGTGCAGAAGGTCATGGGCTTGTATCCCACTCTCCTTGCAGCGCAGGTACTCACCCCATCCGACACCCGCCGCATCACCCAAACCCTGCATGTTCGCGCTCGCCACGCCTCCGCCAACAGCAGGCGCTCTGAGCTGTTGCCCTTTGCCCAGCGGGTTGCTTCTGATCTCCGCAGCGGCGTACTGCAGCCCCACTACTTCGCCTTCGTCCATCTCTTTGGAATATTCAAAGAGTGCAAGTGCTTCGACGAGGGACGCAACCTCTGGCAGTGGCTGGTCGAGCAAGACGACCGCTATGTCTCGCAGGCTGCCTACGGCGCTGTCATCGAGCTCCTGGCCTATGGCGGCGCCGTGAGCCTGCCAGATCTCGAGAATATGTACGCCGATGGCCTGAAGCGATTCCCTGGTACTTTTGCCGAGTATCATCTCTCCCCTGATGCAATCATTCCCGATCGAACTCGGCCCTTTGAAGTCGCTGGCATTCCCATAATCCTCCTCCAAGGCATACTCACGGCACGCATACTGTCACGCGACTGGAAGAAGGCATATCTCGCCCTGGACACTGCTCTGCGCCTGTTGCCCACGCAGACCCCTTCTCGGTACTTTGAGTTGTTCATGACAGAGAGGCCCGTCTCAGAAGCCTATACCGCATTCCTCGTCGCGTGCCGGGCCGGTATATGTCTCAAGCCAAACCATGTGACGGCTCTCATCATGAAGATGCGGGCTGCCATGCGCGCGTCCCCATCAATGGCTGATCGGATGATGCTAGTCCGTGCTATTGCGAATGCGCTCTACGCCTACCTGCAGGCCGGTGGACAACTTGAAAGCATCCATGTCGGGAATTTCATTCACGCTATCGTACAACTTCTGCCCGAGAAAATGGCTGGCGAAGACTACGAGAGTGAGGCTGCAGAGATCCGTAATACCGTCGTCGTTGCGACCCACGAAATCATGTCGGGGCTGATTCAAGCCGGCATGTCACCTCAGATCCCCCCGTTTGAGGGGCTCATCTCGCTCTCTGGCAAACTTCGAGTTTCAGGCCTGTTGTCAACCACTCTGCAGGACGTTCAAACCGCTGGCCTAGACCTTGGGCCCATAGGAACCAGGAGCGCTCTCACATCTGCTGGCCTTGTGGGGGATAGAGACATCATCGAGCAACTCTGGGAGCGCATGGTCTCCACCGCAGAAGCGGAGACGGCCCAAATTCCATTCGAAGACTGGATCACGTTTACCAAGGCCTGCCGCCGAGCCAACCATACAGACTATTTCCGGGGTCAATTGTTGAAGCTGCCACATGCCATCACTTCCTCCACTGAGAGGCATATTATCCAGCAGATTGATCAACAAGAGCCCACCCCATCCGGCCCAAGTACATTCGACTACATGGCTCCTGAGGAGGTCGCTTCACAATTCGAAGCACTCAAAGCCCAGATGAAAAACATTGAGGCCGTGGTCATGTCTGGCCAGCCTCTCGATCTTCTCAAATCCCCATTCTATATGCACATCGATCCAGACTACGCACCATTAGGCCAGCCTTCTGATCTGCGGGCCATTTACAATGAGCTAACCACAGATCCCCATCAGCCGCCACCCCCACCACCTGCGGAAGGGGCGCCTGTTCAAACTGCAGCAAGTCCAACGGGCATCCCGCTCGACGAATTGCGCTTCCAGAACTGGGTCACTGTGCTGGAGATGATGGACGATGCTGAAGTGGTCGAGTCCGACCTTCAAATTGCCTTGAATGCAGCGATCAAGACTGGAAATCCAATGAAGACGACACCAGCCGTACCGCGCTTGCGAAAGGAGAAGAGTGAGCCCATACGTTCAGCAGGAAGTCTTCGCTTGAGAGTGAAAGGTCTGCGAGCCTCGAAACCTGCGGATGTGCCCATCTACCGCATGGTCGATTCAAAAGATTCAGGAGAGAAACACAAGCCGATGGCCCACCATGCAAGTGACGGTAGGTGGGTCACGAAGAAGATACGTAAATTTCCAACGTCCTAACAACCAAACTTCACGCATTACGAGGAACCTTTGCAGCTAGAGCAGACAGATGGAGCCGCCAAATTGACCTATGTCAGCCTTGAGCCGAGCAAGCCTCAACATAGGCCAATTGTGCCAGATGTTCATGGTGAAGCGAGAGAAAATTCACCTGCTGACAGTCTGCTGTTGATGCCGCAAGCATGGAGAAATAACTCTCCCAAACATGACTTTTGGATACCCGATATTGCAGCAGTCTGTTACTCTGTCGTAATTCTGCATGTATACTATATGTACCCCCCAAAAATAGAAGGCGTTGCGGCATGGGCGATCCAAATGGCATCATTGGCGTACGGGTTGTATAGTAGGGACGCGCATGATCGTGCATTGCATTGCATTGCTTCGCATGGCAAGCGAGCATCTTTATTCATAGCACATATTACCTTGACCGTTTCCCTGCTTGTTATCTCTATCCGCTTTATTTCGACTGATGCGTATTTGTTATAGATATTGTCGCGCTGTCGTGACAGCCATGTCATATGAGCATTCATCTCACGCCGTCTAAGTGACGACGGCATTCCCTTGCCTACTCGCACAGACAGCCCTCATATCCAACCTCGCCTCATTCTGACTCGCCTTCATAAAAAGAAAGAGAATGTGCGTATGTGCGTACTATAGAAAATGTATAAATCCCCCAGCCGTTCCACCCTGCGACCAGTGCTGCAAGACATCCAACACACGCCATCGGCCCGCATCACATCCTCTCGCCCAGCATCCCCGAACGCGCATCTACTCCAGGCTCTTCGTTCCCCGGCTTTGCCTGAAGAAGGCATGGAATCCCTAGGCTCCGCATCCAGATCGGGGCGTTTGCAAAGCGAGAGCCCAGAGGCCCAGCGTCGCTGCCCCCAGGGCCGTGCACGCAGGCGTTTCGGTCCTCCGTGTCATATCTCGCGCTGGGCAATGACTTGTAACGTTGGTTGAATGTCGGGGATATGCATTTTTTAGGACGACGCTTTCTTGGATACCGGTTCATGCTGGGAGTGATTGCGTGCATGGCGCCGGGGTGTTTTGACCCGGTGTTTCTGCCGGGCTTGTCACAAGCGGGTGCTACATTGCAAGTCCAGTACGGCTTCACGGTGCTTTCAATTGAGCGCAGGTACATGTTGTGAGACTGCGAAGTGGAGTGTACACGGTGCTCTTTGCGCCGTGCATGAGCATTTCTTCCAGACATGTTTGCGACAAAACATATCTACACTATCGTGGCATTGTATGGATTTTATTCGCAAGAGACTAGGCACTATGAATATGCACCCCGCAAAATCTGAATCTGAAACAGAAAAAAAAAGTGCGGGTCGCAGGATGATCTGCAACGGTTTTGCATGGGCTCAACGTGCTGCGATCCCCGTCCAACTGCTGCTTGGATACTGGGATGAGTATCTTTGTAATTGTGCTGGAAACAGGCACAGTGTCCGAAGGCGGTTTGAATCACCCTGGCATGCGGTATACTATAGGCGGAGTAATATGTCCGGTATGGTTTGTAGCATAGATGAGATTTGTTTCGGAGGGGGGGGAGGCTTGGTGGTGTTGCAGAACACGGCACTGCTGTCAATCTGGAGTCGAAGTTCAAAGTACTCGAAGCGTGCAAGTACCAGAAAGCGGTGGATATCAGTATGTCAGCCATTATCATCACGTGTGGAATGAGACTCAAAGGGGAAATAAAAGGCAAAATTTGGGTAATGTGGTCGAAAGCAAAAAGGGGGCAATGATGGAAGTGGCTTTTTTGTTCCCACGTGTAAATAAGTAATGTAGAAAGTTTATCCGGGTTCCCGGTCGTATGCCATGAAAATGCATTTCCCGTTTTCATCGCATTTGTCCCCCCCCGTCCTTTTGCCGCAAAAGCCTAAATATACTTGTTCCTATTACCCCTGATCCTCAAGCTTCCCCAGACACGCTTTGCAGCAACGATGCTACGTACCTCCGTGTCCAGAACGAATTTTGCCCCCCCCCGGGGCCAATGCGCCATGATCAGTTTGTAGTCGTATAGAACTCTGTTGTAGGATTTCTAGTCTATGCAATATCAAGCTGCGCATATACGTAAGCCGCGGAGGTCGGCGATGGAGTGGATCAAGAAGATCATGGCCAGACTGGGTATGGTGGAAGCCTTGTTTCACACCGTAAGTCTGACGTGACTTGGCTTTTGCCACGGTGGATGGCCTAGCGGGAGCGGAGCGCCCCGTTGCGAGGGAATGGGGGAAGGTCTGGCGGCTTGTGGTGTTACATTGTGTCAGTCAGTCAGTCAGATGGAGGTTCTAGAAGCTTTGTGCACTAGGGGGGTGGAGTAGGGCGAGTTCATAGTGGGAGAAGGATCGTCCTTGTTACATGGTACAAGTCAAGACAAGGTGTAGGCGGCGATCAATGAAGTTCTTATTACCCAGATACTAGTCTAAAATGATGGACAGGCTCAAACCATACCCGGCGGCGGCGTCGGAAAGCGTCGCGATGATGTACCAAGTCTATCCCGTAACCAAGAAAGTGTAAAACAGTGCTGTCGAGTCGTCAAGTCGACGGGGAATCCGAAGGAGATAGCAATATGACCGCGATCAACGCGCAAAAGGTAAAAAAATAACAAAAGGAAAATCCGTGTCCATGTACAGCCAGAAATGCTCCAGTCCAATGTCCAGAGCCCAAAGTAGAAGAACCCCCCCGCTCGCTAAATGCAAACAATCAAAACAGTAGTACAGGAATCGAACATTCTTTTCTTGTCTTCGCAAAGAGGTGACGAAGAAAAGGCGGCTTAGTTCGATACACTACCACTGGGTGATCGTTGCTCGGTTGGAGTCGACGGGAATGAAAAGTCGACGGGCGATGGCGGTGGCGCTGGTGTCTCGTTGATGTCGGTGGAGCGCGAGCTCAGGCTTGAAGAGGCTTTGAAGGCGGCGCTGACATCGTGGCCAAGAGTGGAGTTGGTAAGAATGGAGAGGCGCTGGCGCGGGTTGAAGGCCGAGGCTGTTGAGGCAGGCATTTTGCAAGATGGTCGAAGAGGCAAGGAACTTTGTCGGCCCAGAATACCAAAAAAAAATACTTTGAATGGAAAGGTTGGGGGTTGGTCGAGACGGCCTAAATAGTCGACGTCGGTATGCCGAAGTTTAAACACGGGCCGGATACGAAGATGCGAGGTGAGATGTCAAAAGTCGGACAAGGGCAAGACTCGAGGGAAGATGCAAGTTCTTATGAGTTGTCTCGGGACTAAGGGGGGCAAGCAAGTTATTCGCTGGCAGAAATCGATAGAGCTGATTTTGCAGGTCCGAGGCAAAGGCGTGGGGAAAGGCTGATACAGGATGCGAATGGAGTCGAGGCTGGGGACTAGAGTGAGTCAGATTTAATATCAAGGATGTTTGGGAATGCGACGGGGCTGATAAGTCGGGTCGACAGAGTGCGCTGGCATGTGCCGGATTGGGCCCAGGGAGATGGCGGAGCCCCGGATTGGCGTGCAGGTATAGAAAGGGCTGCGTCTGAGGCTTACCTAGGATTGCTGGGCTACTGCCAACGAGGAAGGCCGGATGTACAATGGTGCCGTGGTTGGATGGGCGAGGTGTCGTGTTGTACGAATTAAGCGTCGAGCTTGGGAAGCGAGAGAGTACAAGTGTCTTGGGCCGGGCAGTGAAATGCTTCAGTGGGATGCAACAAAGGGTAAGAGGCTGACGGGCAGGCTTTATGAGCAGGATGGAACAGGACTAGCCAGGGAGACTGTGTGTGTGTATGTGTGTGTAAGGGAGGGTGGTAAATAATCCCGACGAGACGCAGAGTTGTGCTATGTGATATGCCGGATGACGAGACCGCGCTCCAAGGGGGAGACTGGGCTCTTATAGCAAGGTACGCGCGATTCACCGCCGGAACTTGACTCGCACTGCTGGGCCGGACGAGACGCTTTGAGCAAAAAGAAACCCATGGCAGCAATCAAAGCCGCCGAGCGACACGGGGAAGCGGACGGTTGCGCTCCATGCTCGCCTTGGGGGGGGGTGTTGCACTTGTCGTCGAGCGCATCCCACGCCCAAACCTTGCCGGGATGCAGCTTGCCATGAGGCGGCCCGGGGTTGGTCCTGTCACCGTCGAGCAATCTGGCTTTGTTCTGATGCAAAATGGGCCAAGCGAGCCCGCATGCGACAGACACGGCATGCTTGCGGCCGCTCCCACGCATTCCTCAATCGAGACAATCAAGACATCAAGACAGCCAAGACAGTCGAGTCGGGACAGAGCAGCGCGAAGAAGCAACGCCCACGGCGGCACGAGAAGAAGATGGGGCTTCTGGCCGGCGTGGGAGAGTGTGAGTGTGTGTGAGAGAGAGAGACGCCGTGTCTCTAGCATCTAATCAACTCTCATGCTCTGACCGCTTCCTCTCCAGCAAGCCACCATCCCACGCCGCACACGCGAGGCTTGCGGCAGCAGGACGGGGTAAGTGGAGCTCGGGTTGCATTCCCCGGGATTCCAGCCGGCTGGGATTTGTGCCATTTCCTGTGCAGCGAGGCGTCTGGAACATACCATACCGTAGTATGCGCTTTTGCCCGCCGCCAACGTCTCACACGCAGCCCTCGTCGGCGACAGAAGCGCATAGCACAACATCTCACTCGGCCTGCCGTCGCAACTCTCTTTAGGAAGCTTGCGCCGAGTCACGATACCTGGCTCCCACGGGCTTCCACGTCCTGGATAGGCAGGCCACCGTTACCCGCGGGATTAAAAAAAAACCCCCCCCAAGCGCGCCGACCTTCTTTGCGGCCGAGATGTTCCTGCAATTAGGCTTCGAGAAGACGGCATTAGAAGGACGCTCGAGCCTTGGGCCGTCCAATCCGCGACTCGCAGCAGCCATCATCGATTCTTGTTGCTTCCTCCCGCCGTTCCGTGGCCGCCAGAAAGAGACGGACTTCCATGGCCGGCAGAATAGGAGCGAGCGTGCTGCCCAGCAGGACTGACAGACACGCAAAAGCCTCACGTTACAGCATCATGCCGCTCTCGACCACGAAACAATCATGCCCGCCGTCGCCAGCCTCACATGCTGCCGCCAGCCCACCGGCCTGTCACCCAGTTTCCTGGCTTTTGGCGACCTGGCGCTGGCCAGCACCGTGCCGTGCAACCTGTGCTCTGACGCCGCCTCGGCTCTTCTCTGTCGTGTCATTCCCACGGCCACGTCGAATAGGACGCCATGGCCTCTGTTAGTCGGGCATCAGCAGCATTACGACGGCGTCATGTCGCCGCGCAGAGTGCAAGCTGTCCTTTGCGTCGCCAGCCTAGCGGCCTACGACATTCAGCCAGGCGTCTTTTTGGCTTTCCGCACTCCCCGGACTAGCCTTGCAGCCTGATCTGGGGAAGTCGATCCCTCCCCTTGCTTTAGGGCTGTCGGGAGAGACATCCCCGACAAATAGTGGGACGTCGGATGGCGGGAAATAAACGTCGCACCGGTTGTGTGCTACACCAAATCATCGTCGTCACCAAAACAACCGTCGTGTCCAACGGCACAATGTCCCATTGGTGAAGTCATCTGTGCCCCATGCACATAGCCTTTTTCTCTCTCCTCGTCGACTGATCTTTCCTGGCGCGCTTTGCAGCTTCCCTCACCGCTCGCTGTAATTGCCTTCACCGCACCTTGCTCTCGCGATAATCTTTCGGATTGGTGCAATGCCAACTGTGGATCCCGTGGAGCTACTGTGGGGAGGTTGGAGGGTAGAGTGTCTCGATGTTTTCGGCTCAGTTGTGTCTGTGAGCCGATCAACACGCCTCTCTCCTGATGCTATCAAGTAATCAACCCCTCGACGCCATCGGTCAATATTCAGTTGCTTTAATAAAGAAAGCCGAACAATATTCATATTGATGACAAGCAACAATATATTTACACCTTGCGTTCAGCCAACAATTGAACTTGCAGCGTGCACTTTTCGATTCTTTCTACCTGACCCGTTGGCCCATCGAGGTGTGACATTCGACTGTTAAACCATCAACTCATAGCTCGACCCACTGCCGGCACCACTCGTCTCCTGTGTGTAGTAGACCCAGCAAAGAGACGAGCTACCGTTGGTCCGTCTGAATTAGGCCGGAAGCCGAAGCCGAAGACATCCTGATGCGTGCCTTATTCGGTACTTCAAGCCGGCAGTGTAGGGATCATACAGTAGAAAGCCCTATACAGTCCTACTTGGAAAGTCAAGCGTCAATTGCTATGACTACAGGAGCTAGCACTTCGGTACGTTGGTCATAATATACAGCTTCGTAGCCTAAGGTCAGAGCCGATCAATAAGGCTTCGGTTGAGGGTTGGTCCTTTCTGCAAGAGACTATGCTTGGTTCCAGGATACGCATTCATGGAAGCACAAAGCACCGCATGCAAAATTCGAATTGCCCTGTCCAAAAACGCTGAACTTAAACCAACGTCGAGGTTACTAGAATTTTCTCTAGGCTTCAGAAAACTACATATGATCGTTTAGACAACAGGCCGGAAACACCTTATGATTTCGCTACAGACTATATCCCAGAAGTGAACATGGCATCATACATCATTCTACACAAACCTGAGGACTTGAAAACTTGTTCAAAGTCTATATCATTACTTGAGTACATGTATATCCGTTTGCTTCTCTGACAACGTCCATAATCCAGGCAAGGACATTTTCAGAGCTTCCGATACACTCGTGGTGGCACTATGTAACACATCAAAATCACTACTAAGAAATCCCTGCGAATAGACGGCTCATCGAGGTTGAAATGCTCAATTTCATGTCTACCAGCTGACTTTAAGAACTGTGGTCTATCGCCAAAACGAACGGCATCTCTATTGGGGGTTTCTTGTGTTGCTCACCAGTGGGATGGTACACTTCTCAACAATATTGGCTATCCGTTGCTCGACAAGAAAGCCATGTGATTTGTGCAGTAACATTCTCGCTATTTGTCTACTTTTAGTTCAGTACAATGATCATATTCTCTTGCTGCCCATTGTGGATTGTTTACCAGAGTTTTACGGATTTGATCATATCTTCATATAGGTAACCTTGTGCTGTGTGTTCATTCGTTTCTTGAAGTTATCACTACCGTTCAGTTTCCGTTCTCTGTAGGGCCATTGATTGTGCCGACGTAGTCGCGCGATTTTGACCATGGCATGCAAGCTTCAACAGGCTGACAGTTGTATGGATTCTGAACACTTTGGCGAGGACTGGGAACTTCTACATACTGTTGCCCAGCTATTCTATCGCTGATGTTAAATCATCCTCGAAGGCCGGCTGAGCAGGCCCTCCAAAAGGGACGGACAGGCAGTACATGCAAAAGAAGTCTTTGAAGTAGTAAGCATGATGCATTCTGCGCCGAACTGGTCCTTTGTTTATCATGGCGGTCTGGTGGCAATACCGACGTCGTTTCTCACGTTAACCAACCTCACAGGCCTTTATCTCACCAAAGCTGACCCTCGGGCCGCCAGCCACACAGAAACGACTACATTCTACTAAACAATTCTACTCTTACAGGCCAGAAATTTTACAAAGAGTAATTTGATTGGCGGTGAATAGAAAACGAGAGTAGGTACCCGCGCAAAGCGGAAATTCTGGAATCTTGGGGCCAAACCCCATCTAAAAAAAAACCCCCCTCTCCTTTCGAGTAGCTGCCATTTCTACTAATCACATCTTCGCCTCCAGGTCAAATTGAGGAGAGTGGCTTCTCGCCACTGCCATCCCTTGCTTCAGCTATACGATCATCTCAACACGGCAATATGATGAGTGACCGCCTACCAAACGCAGAGGGTATAGTACCACAGATAGTAAGACTTCTAGTATTGTAAAGAGACGTTTGAAGACTTTTTGCTCCATGAGATAGGATGTTTTGCAGTGGTGTCACGCAGAATCCTTCTATCTGCATCGAAAGCACCCGCACCGTTGAATTCGCTTAGACTTGCGAATAGTGTTGTGAAAAGTAGAAACAGGCCATATAAACTTAAGGCCGTTTGTGCTACTTGTCAGGGTCTTTAAGTTGCACTGCCCTGCTTACAATGCTTTCAGCTCACAGATGCCAGGTTTTGATATCGACGTGCCGGTCCATATGTTTTCACAGACTTGAAAGAATCCAAGTGAATACATGCTGAAAAATCCAACTCCAGCAAATTGTACCCGAAAAAAAAAGACTATTGTCAACTCTGCACATTGTTCAAGCTCAGAACGGCATCACCTTACTCCTCATTGCCAAGTGCCACGTCATTAGCAAGGTGACCATATGCCACACAATTAATATCTGCATATGGCAACCGAAGATCGAATCTCAGATGGCAATCCATTGGGGCGCAGCAACTCATGCCTTATCGTGCAGTATCCAACAAAGCGGCATGGAGATCTTACACGGAGATGGAAGGGCAGATGGGCCTTCGAAGATGCTGACAGTTACAAGAATGCTGAGCGACTATACAAACACCATAGAATGATAGGATGGGAAAGCATCTTCGGCAATAAGAAAGACACTGATTTGAAATACCTGGGCCTGTCAACCTCCAAGTGCTTGAGCGGCATGAGCAGAAGACCCATCGTTGGTTGCAGCCTCCACGTTGATTTTTGGAGGACCCAATGTATCCATATGTCTTCGAGAACGTTCTATTCCTTCAAGCGTCCTTAATCCATATAACTACCTCGATTCGCAACTTGGGAATGCAGAGGTGCACAAGATAAAAAGCGACTACGGAGTAGATTCCGCATACCTACTACATGAGATCGTCTCTGTGACGCAATGCATCGAGATTCGGGAAGCGCGAACATGAATCAAGATGCGGGGTTGGTAGTAGATTTCTATGTTTATAGCCGAGAAAAGAAAAGGAATTGCTGTAGACAAGATTTTTTATACTGCTCAATGCTGAATGTCTCATATATGCAAACATGGTTGACAAGATTACACCTTTCGATCCTAGTATCCCTAAAGAAGAAGTCGATAGATTATTCCGGAAACTCGCAGACACACGGCTTCCTCAAATTCCTGTGGTTCCTGACGCAGGCGATGATTATGGTAATCTTTTCTCTTTGTCTAGCATGATCTTTTCGCTCAATCATTACTCTACGCAATTTTCGAACTCCAATATCTCACTATTCACAGGGCCCTCGTTGGAATGGATCAACAAATTATACAATCACTGAACACAAAAGTTCTCGTGGGACAAAGCGCAGAGCCAAATCTCAGAATGGCAACATTTTACCACGTCCATCGAGGATATGAAGGCACACTTTATCCATGAAAAGGCAAGGACGCGACCAAAAGAGGCGATTCCGTTGCTGCTTGTGCATGGATGGCCTGGAACGTTCTTTGAGTTCCAAAACGTCATGCATCCACTATTGGACCCGAAAACGGAGGATGCTCCAGTATTCGATCTCGTTGTGCCGAGTTTGCCAGGCTTCTGTTGGTCCCAAGGCCCACCACGGGGGTGGACACTCCAAGATACTGCGCGCATCTATGATGTTCTGATGAAGCGACTAGGTGTATGTCCCCTTCTCTTAAGTAAGCCAATGCCCAGTCTGATATACACTGCAACAGTACACTTCGTATGCCGCTCAAGCCGGCGACTGGGGCCATTGGGTGATCAGAGAACTTGGCACAGGCCGATACCCAGCATGTAAAGCCGTGCACACCAACATGTGCCCTGGAGCGTCGCCGAAGGAGTACAAGATGAACGAGAAAGAGCAGGCCGCCATGGATCGGGCGCAGTGGTGGATGGGCAGCAAGCTGAACGAAGGCCACATGTCCTATGCCATCAGCATGCGCACTCGCCCACAGACTATTGGAACAGCATTCAACGATAATCCGGTCGGCATAATGATGTTCATAGGCGAGAAGTATAATGAGCTCGCGGACCCCAATATCGGCACTGCAACGCTCGACAACGATCAGTTCAACCATGATGTTTGCACGACGTTGAGCCTGTACTTCTTTACGCCGCCTAGCATAATGACGAGCATGCTGTGCTACTACAACAATGTCCGCCACGAGGTCTACACCGAATTTAACGCAAAGGAAGAGAATCTGATTCGTGTACCTCTCGGGGTGAGCACGTTCCCGTACGACGCATTTCCAGTACCAAAGGCTGGGGCGGAGACTACGACCACAAATTTGAAATTCTTCAAAGGTGAGTGTTTCCTTGTTTGGTCATGATAGCCAGGTTTTGCTGATCAGTGTCTAGAACGGGACTTTGGCGGCCATTTTGCGTGCATGGAGTGTCCCAAGGAGATGGTGCACGACATGCAGGAGTTCTTTGGAGAGTTTTATAGAGTGTAGTGTGGTTGGGTTTGGTTGAAATGTAGATTGTTCCTGCTACCCTTATTGTGAGCTTGTTGTCCATGTGAAATGGCGGATTGTTGTCATCACATGCAGGATGGCTTCAGCAATGTGTGATGTCTTTGTGTGGTACATGTTATCAACGCTCGTCCTGACAAGTTGGCATGGAACATAATCTGTCGTGAGACACAGCACCGCGCTGGCCGTTGGCCCAGGACACAGGGGCACATGCTGCAAGGGACGAACTACTGGAGACAGCACCTTCCCCATTGAAAACCAGAATGTATGACAGCATCCTCTCCGAGTCATTGGCTAGCAGCATGGCGAACGTGCAGTGTTTGGTGTTGCAGAATGCAATGCACGAAGCTTTCCTTCCGCATGCATTCGGTCGTTCTCTGCTCACCTTGGACACGGCCGGCCTATCGAAGGCTCTTGCTCATGCTCGAAGGTTTTCGTACGACATGTCACTAAGGGGGGAGCTGATGCCAGACACGCTACAGGTAAAGCTTCGTGACGCGTGGAACCGTGATCTGTGCTAGCAGTGCGACAGTGGGCCCTCTCGAAGCGCAATTCTGGACCCCTTTGCAATGGGCGGCCGATACGAAGCAATGTGTCGAGTCTCAGGCTCGGAATGCTAGTGGTGAGCGCTGAGAGGATGCGATGTGGAAAGACGAGACCAGCAACGACGAGGTGTCTTTGTGCTTTGGGCTGGAGGGCAGGTTTTAGGCTGGTGCGGCCGGTCAAGTGAGCAGGCGTCACACAAGCGGCGCGTTTGGCGCAATCTCCGACGTGCAGGTAAAGTCTGGAGAAAGATGCAACCCACTGGCGACCCTGCCGATAGCGACGCCCCTATTCCCCAGCAGACATCATTTCAAGGGTCCGCCTCTTGAGTCCCTAGTGGTTTATTTGCATACAACTCCCTCCCCTCTTTGCATTGCAGCTTGAAGGCGAAGATAGCACCGTGAAGCCGCCGCCCGCAGTTCCGCACCCGCAGTCGCGAGTGTACCGCCTCATTCACCCTTTCATTTCGCTTTGGAGCCGGGGGGCCGCAATTCACTGGCCGGACCAAACTCATGACAGACAGCTGCGCCTCCCGCCGCCATGAGAGATGACGCACTCAAGACCCCCGAGGATGCTGTGGCAGGGCAACCCTCGACCTCACAGGAGCCGTTGCGCCTGTCGTCGTCGCGCTCAAATGCGGCCAGCAGCCCCCCAAGCAGCCCCGCGTCGCGCGCATGGCTCAGCAGCGTCCGCCGACCTCGAACCTCACCGGGACCCAAAGCCAGCGCCCTGAGGAGGCGCCTGGTGTCCGAGGACGACGACCGCAGGGACTCGGCCTTGGCGCCCTCGCATTGCACCGCCAGCAACGGTCCCTCGTCTCCCACCAGTCTGCGCAGGACCCCGAGTCTTCCTGCCATTGTCATCCAAGATGAGCATGCCCCAGGCTCAAGGGGCTATCCCGCACGCCTTTCACGCGATGCCGACAATGGCCCGGACGACGGCGAGGGGCTCAACTTCACGGGCTTGGACACGTTCATCCCAACTGGCAGCTTCGACGACTTCACCTCCGACACCCAAATCTCCTTCTCCAAGAGAGGCAGCATGCTTCTGGGCGGCAAGAAAGCAAACCGGCGGAGCAAACACATCAACCTCGTTGCCGACGGCGCACCGGCACCAAGCACACCACCACGACAGAATGAGCAGGTGCCAGCCCATGCCCAGCAGGAGCTCTCTACGCCCGCCCCTTCGCACCTCTCCCCCAGATCGCCGTCGCGCTTCTCTGCACGCGGCAGGTCAACCAGCCTACGGGTGCTGTCCACCGACGAGATGATGTTGTCGCGCAAAGTACGCTCCATGTACAAGCACGGCGACGAGGGCGCCGTCAACTGGGACGCATCAGGGGCGGAAACAAGCAGTATCCAGAACAGCTTTGTGGACAACGGCAGCGCAACCAGCACTCCTGCGAATCGTTCGTCCATCGCCGCAGACGCAAATGATGACTCCACTTCGGTCGTGAGTTCAAGACACGGCGGCGCCATCTCGAAAGAGCCCACAGAAGCGGCTGGTGGGCTGGAGGACTGGGCAAATCTCGAAGGTGGCGAAGTCGATCGATATGGCTTCATAATCCCCAAAAAGACAAGATCGGGCGATAATGCCAATGGTGAGGGCCTCGAACCGCCAGACGAGCCCCGCATTCAACGTGTAACAACATCACTGCAAGTCATTTCGGCAGAGCCTAGGCGACGGGGAATTGGACGCAGCGTATCGAGGGCACGCTCATCTCGGTCAGCTGACCCTCGATCAGGGTCCCTGCAACGGCGAGTCTCACAGAAATCCGCAAAGCCAGCCAGGTCCATCTTCTCCAATCAAACTTCAGACACACGAAGCACACAGACACCGCTGCGACACGCTACTAACAGACTACCGCACAACAGAGACCGACGACTGCGAGATGAGGCAAGCGACATGCTCAAGCTACCGCCTGGCCTGGCTGAGGTTGCAGAACAGCAAGAGGGCGGCAGAGCAGCACAGGCCATGAAGGCAAAGGAAATTGAGCGCGACGACAAATGGCGCAAAATGGCCAAAATAGTAAAGTCAGGCGCAGACAAAGGCGGCATGCTTTTCGAATTTGATACCAGAGACCCCAAACTCATCTCACGGACCTGGAAGGGCATTCCGGATCGATGGCGGGCAACTGCATGGTATTCATTTCTCGCTGCAAGCGCCAAAGCAGACAAGAACAGCCCTACCGAGGAAGAGTTGATCGAGTGCTTTTATGAGCTACAGGCAGAGAGTTCCGTGGAGGACGTGCAAATTGACGTGGATGTGCCGCGGACAATCAACAGACACATCATGTTCAGGAGGCGATATCGTGGAGGGTAAGCTTCAACTCTATCGAGGATTGACTTTTTGCGCTGACCAAAGACAGCCAACGATTGTTGTTTCGCGTACTTCACGCAATGTCGCTGTACCTGCCTGATACAGGCTACGTCCAAGGAATGGCGGCGCTCGCGGCAACGTTGCTTTGCTACTACGAAGAGGATAGAGCGTTTGTCATGTTAGTGCGTCTTTGGATGCTTCGAGGATTAGAGAGACTCTATGAAGCTGGCTTTGCAGGCTTGATGGACGCCCTGGATGATTTTGAGCAGAATTGGCTTTGCGGAGGGGATGTGGCAAAGCAATTGGTATGTCGAAACACAACGCGCGTGCAGTCGCACGTCGTCCTTCTGTACTAACCGAATTTCTCTGCAGACTGAGTTGGGCATTACCTCGACCGCATACGGCACTCGATGGTACCTAACACTGTTCAATTATTCGCTGCCATTCCCAGCCCAACTTCGTGTGTGGGACGTGTTCATGCTGTTAGGCGACAAATCATACTCGAGTTTACCAGCTTCCAAGTTCAGTGGTGACTTGGACGTATTGCATGCAACATCAGCTGCCCTAATTGACGCAACAAGGGAGATATTGCTGGATTCGGACTTTGAGAATGCCATGAAGGTGTTAACATCTTGGATCCCAATCAAGGACGAAGAGCTGTTAATGCGCGTGGCCAAAGCAGAATACAGAATGAGAAAGAAGCGAGCCAATGCCTAAAGTGCGCAGGCGCTCCGGTGACTTGGACTTGACCAACTTGGCGGAAGCCAGATCGGAGCAAGTGCATGTTGGGCATCGGCCGACGTGACGCATCCACTCACACTGGGACCTCGAACTGCATTCTTGCATACCCATTCGAGGATGGTTCAACGGCCAGAGAGATCCTTTGAGATCAGTGGCGCGACGCCGTCGCGTGGTGGCCAACGTGGCTGACACGTTCTGCCCTCTCAGGTCACCACATTTTACTTCTTGGAACATGCCGATTCAGGTTTTTACGGCAACACATTGCTTTACTTTTTGGAGCTTTAGCGGTGCAACATGCACCACACCTTGGTCACAGTTTCGGACTGTCCGAATGTCCTTCTTTGCCACGTTTTACAAGTTTTGTTTTTTTAGAGAGCGAGCAAGTCCACGATGCCAAGTGGGGAGACGGCTTATCCAGCAGCAATCATGACGTCGGCGCACGTGTGGGAGGGTTTGACGACTGTTCACTAGAATACCGCTTGCTTTCTTCGGACCAGGTTTGGCGAGCCCCGGAGCATGAATACCCACATATACCATAGTTAGAAGTCTACACATAGTCATAATATCTAATCATTCCCAAGGAGGGGATTTTATCCAAGCGATGGAATAGGCTTTCGGAGTCGTAAAGGTAGAAGCAAACGTGTGTGGTATAAGATCATCGTTGCAAACTATTGAATGCGGGCGGCATCAGGGAATGTTCTGGTAGAAGATCGTCGTTCCCAGATGTTGGAACCCGGCTTCGCTTGATGCGGATCGGTGTGTCGATGCGCTTGCGGACGGAGACGGATAGGTTCAGATTGCTGGGTCCTTGGATCGCTTGTGCGCCCAACAATGAGGCAGATCTACACATGTCTCAATCTCCACGGATGGTGTAGACTAGCTGCACGGCGTGCGGCACAGCTGTCCCATGTGGGTGCCGAGTGCAACACACACAGGTGGGAAAGAGGGCATCCAAAAGATACGTGCCTGTCCCATCAATGCGGTCTCTTCGGCCTCAATCTGCCTTTTCCAGCCTTCAACTCTTGCGCGACGACTCGCACACCGGGTCCCAATTACGCGAGACTTTCCGTACGGGGCAAATACGACGTCGGAAGACGGGCCTTTGATCGCTCGAGTTTGTGGACACGGTCAGCGACTTGACTGTCATGCTCACGGGCCGATGCAGTGGGCGGCAGCTACTAAAACGCAAAGTGTGCGCAATTTGGGAGGGGGCCAGAGTCATGATGGGGTGGAGAAATGCGATGATTCCCAAAGGGGAAATCTTGGATGCCGATTTGGTGGCGAATCGTCACTTGCTCGCTTCTTCTTTCCTCGCCGCCCACGCCCAACAACACCCAGCGTCGCGTCCACTTCGCCTCTTGCTCGTCTGCCGATACAACTTTTCACGAATCTGGACCGATTGGGGCACGGTCGGCTACCCCGAAGCTGCCAGGTGCCTTCGGTGCGGGTCGTAGAGCCGAGCGGAGCAAGTTGACGCTGATCTGTGGGCTGATCTTTCCAAGGTGAAGCGAGGATCAGCAATCTCTTTGCTCGATGAAGAGACGGGCACTGTGGACGTTGCAAAAGCTTTCTCGCTGCGCTACGCCACTCGGCACGTTGGCATGGGTCCAGGAAGCGATTGCGAGGAGCAGGCGGACCCGACGTTACTTTGACTTGTTTGCACTAGCTCGACAAGTGTCGCGAGTAGTCTGTGGCTGACACCTTTCTTCTGCCTTACCCCAAACTGCTGGCAGTAACTGCTTTCCTAGCCTACCGTTGTGTAGAGATGCGCCCGATAGTGAGGCGTGAAGCTTGCGGTTGCTGTCTTACGGCAGCATCAGCTTCATGGAATGTCCACCGGCTCCTCAATGTCCATCATGGCTCCAGGCTGCACGGATGACCCTCTCCCGGAGCCTTCAATCTCATCCGACTATGCAAAATTCACGCACGACTTGACTGGAATGGCAATGGCTACTGTCCTGCCTTTACACCCCTACTGCAAGCCTCGTTCGTGTCTTCATGTAGACTGCTTGGCACTCGTATACCAGTGAGGCAGACAGGACGCTTTTCGCGCTTCACTTCAGAAATCAGGTACGCGCTGCTTTTGGCTTCGTCTCAGATGGCGGTACTGTTGGCGGGTACGAGCTCGTAGACTTCAGAGCAAGCCCAACGCCTCCGGCTCCAATCTGGCACTCTGGCGTCCCTGGTTGGGTGAACAAAGTCCACGAGACCTGCATCAGAGGGCCATGCCCACTCCCGAACTCGTTAGCGACTCCTTCCCGCATGCTCTTTGACACCACGTTTTCGCTAGTCGCACAGATCCAGAATTTTTTAGAATCGGGTCTCAAAGTGGCACGCCAACGCCTCAAGTGCTTGCCATGGGAGATTGTCGTTGGCAAGGTCTCGTCACAGACAATCCTGTATTGTTATGTGAACCTAGTTTATTGAAGGGCCACGGTGTCGTCAGCTGCAAGCCCAAACTTCCCGTCTCTTCTCTCTCCATGGATACGGTGCTCGTCACTGCAGCCCGTTGGCTCATTGGCCGCATGTGGAGTCCCGGGGGCTGGAAATTGCGCCCAAAAATCCTTTTGCACAGATCCGGCGCGCCTCGAGTTTCACGTAGATCCGCCACATGCTCAGAACAGGCAAGGCCTAGGCGCCGATACGGAAATTTAAGTGCTTAGTCGATCGTTCGAGCCGGTGCCAGGTGCTCGGGGATTGCGCAACGCGTCTATCAAAACGTCCCTAGATGATAATTTGCCTGCACGCTGTCATCTGCGCGCACATTACGTGCTGTAGTGGGAGCACACCACCAGGTGCCGCGGTGCGCCAAGTGCGCACCCTACGGCACGAGGAGAAGGGCGGCCACAGGGATGGAGCATTCTGCAGCTTGTTCCGCGCATCTCCAGAACCTTTAGTGACACGCTCCTGGGTCGTGTGTCGACTCGACGATCGTTGCTCTTATCGATTGGCCATGCGGGCTGTCACGCTACCGCCATGTCGATCCGGAGGGGTGTTCCTCAAGGCTGACAGGTGGACAAGGTACCCTGCTCTGTGCCACGACCATGCTTATCCCATCAAACCACGCCCAGCCGTTACGCTATGACGGCATCTGGATTTCCTGTTCAGGCATCAGACTAGGCGCGGGACTGGGCCTGCAACAGGCCACCGAATACCATTTCCACCAATTCCAAGGTTTCGTCTTGACACACGGCGGCTCTTTCAACACGCACGCCTCATTACACCCTTCCATTTCGGGATATTACATGGCTGAGGTCTGCCCATGGCTATCACCCTTCATTTCCTGTCATGCAACCCGAAGAAGCTAGGAAGAGCCAGGCCGCCGTCCGTGCAACAGAGCGTTAATCTCTGCTAGATGCAGCGTTCGCTTCCTCCCGGGACGTTGACCCTGCTGGCTGGTGCTAGCGCACGGCCTGGATTTCCAGGCCACGCCACTCCACACCAGCATTCGGTCCACGAGCCTCGTTCCAGCCACGAGCCCCCAGCCAGCTGTCCTGGCAGCATCAATCAGAGTCAAGAAGCCCAGTTGCATAGAGAAAGGCTTTGTTCTCCAACAGTGCCATTGCGTCCCAGCTGAAGCATCGTCTGCATGCCCGAGTACTTTGCTGCGAATTGCGTCCCAACAACGGCACTGTTTGGACGGACTCACATGTGATCCAAGTTGCGTTGATTTCCCTTATCGATACTCCCCATGGCCGCATGGCACACCGGGCATGGCATTAGCACTGCTTCTCTCTGCACAATTACGGTAGGCTCTCTCCCACCATGTCTCTTCGAGCATTCAGCGTTCAACGAGCTGCAATGGAAGTGCTCGCGAGACCAACTCGATGCGCTTAGCTTCAGGCCTGAGGCCTCATCAAACTACTGCTGCTGGCTCGCAAGCTGAGTGTGCTTGGCTGGACGCGGGACGAAAGTAGCCCTGCGGCGAATCGAACGCCACAAGTGGGAACCATAACCAGATTCTGCTGCAGCCGGAAGCCCTCTCCAGGGACTTTCGATGGCGGGACTACAAGAACGCGCACTGCGGACATATGCCCACTCACACTTGCTGACAGCGCTCTCATTGCTCATGCATATCCCTGCCACTCCCCTCCCACCGTCGTCTGGTTAACGCCACACATCGGCTGTCTTGGTCCTGCCCTGCCGTTTCTTCGTGCTGCTGTCCAGCATTTGCAGCCATAATCCCCGTTGGTTGGCCCAGGTCCAGTCGGCCCTCTTCCCTTCTCGTACAATCGTTACCGTCCTTCCCCACCGTTGCCCACTTTCTCTGGTCTTTCTCTAACCTGGACCTGATCGTCCACGCCAGTCCACGCCAGTCCACGCGAGCCCTCTACTCGGCTTTGATCTTCTCTGCAGCAAGATTTGCCTGCTACCATCTCATTTGTTCTTTGCTTCCCTGTTCTAGCCGCGAATCAGATTGGAGCAGTTTGTGCCTGGTACGCATTAAGACCAGGACTTAGGGCAACGGTCGCTGAGCTCTGAGCCTTAAGTGGACGCTGCACCCGGGAATGCACTTCTGAATAAGTATGTATGCTATTCCATTTCTTTCTGGAAACGTGAAATTTGCCGCCACTCAACGACTCATTTCAATGTCGAGCCCCATCCACAACTTCTTGCGCACTGGCTCCACCTTCCTCCATGTTGCTCACACTTTCTAATCCGGTCAAGGCGGACTTCGAGTTCAAACCCCATGACTACTCCCCAGCCTTCTCATCCTCCACGGCTGCTCGTTTCTCACCCAGGCTCAACGGTGGGCGACGGAATTCCCAGGCAGCCAGTTCTTCTTACGCCATGGGCACTCCTCACCGGGGACTCCCGCCGCCTTCGGCGATGACCTTGCCAGATCCAGGGCGGGGGCCTCCTCCCATCCAGAGCACCTTGGGTGCAATGCCTGCAGCACCTTCGCAATGGCAAGGCGCTGAGGATGGGATGAAGAACTGGCTAGCAGCAAAAGCTGAAGAAGAAAGACGAAAGCAAGAGGAGGAAAAAACAAGACAGGAAACATTGAGGCTAGAGCAACGCAAGATCGAGCAGTCTATGCTTCGAGAATCCATGCAAGGCGGCATTCCACCTCACTTGGTACCCATAATATTCGCTGGCATCGGTGGAGGCAACCTCGCAAACATCAGTGCTGAATGGATTCAGCAGTATACCGCCAGGTGCAAGCTGCCCACCAACAAGCGCAGACTCAAGCGCAGACGCAATTCTCTCCGGATCTTCGAAGAGACACACGATTGATAGGCCAGCCTCCGTCCACCGTCTATTCTGGGCAACCACCGACGCCGCAGACGGTCCTCCCCGACCTCGTCTTGCCTGGTCAGCCATTACCTCCGCAAGCCCAGCACGCTCCCTCTCTGGAACAGGCTACGCTGGCGGGCCCCGTTGTCACCACGAGGAAGAGCTGCGCAACTGTCTGGCCACGTTGGGCCCCAACGTCCGCTCCGCGACCTCCTCCCCAGTCGCAGCTTCCTCGATTGACTACGAATGAGATGAACATCCAGCAGCCTCCTGCAGCTCCATCAGGCGTGCAGCAATTGCAGCAGACTCAGACGGCGCAACAGGAGCAATCATCCCCGTCGATTTACTTCCACCACTGGGTCCCACCGTCCGCATCATCACAACAAGAGAAGAGTTCGAGCGGAAATCCGCCAGCAACGCCTTCAGGTAAATACAAAACTTCGCCTGTCTACCAACCCCGTCAACGTGCGACGTCTCACGCGTCTGACCTAGAATACACCAGCTCCCCCAAAAAGCGCAAGGCTCAAGGCCAGCACCAACCCGCACCGCTTCCAACATCAGCGCCGCAGTCTTACACATCGCCATCCTTCTCACACATATCGACGTCATCGACATCGACACCGGGACGACGAGGACATGGTCGAGCCCGTTCTGATGCTTCTACACGAGGACCAGAGGGCTCCAGCGGTTCTCTGAGCCGTCGCGGTACTGTTTCGGGGCTCGCGCATGAGACGTCAATTGCGCGGCAAGGGACATCCCAGAAGAACCGCGCGTTGCTGAAGGCAAGCCGCTGCCAAATTCGGATCCAGCACACGCAACCCCACCTCATCGAAATGATGGTCGATTGCAAGGTCAGCAAAATTACGCGCCAACCTCAATTCCATCTCAACCTGAAACGCCAAAGTACGGCCCGCAGGATCAGCATTGGGACGGGAGATATATGTCATCTCCTAAACGGGAAGTTGGTGACCATTAGATTGGTATCTTGGTTTCAGCACTGCGATCGCGCTTGTCCGGATTGGTTAGCATTATGGCATCGATAAGCACAAGCTCCAAATCACATGAACACGAAAACAAAGCAAGGAATGAAGAGCACGTTATTTCCAGACACGCCACAATCAATTTCGTCCTTGCAGTCAACTATCGCAAGCGAAATGAGCTCCACAACATCAAAATCTCCTCAATTCTTGAAATCAAGTACGCAAGCAAGCACGGCCCCAGACCCCACCAAGGATTCAAGGAAAGGTTTTCTCATCTTATGAAATTGGATCGCAATGTCGTTTACAAAGTTGCTTTCCCGGCCAACCAGGACGCTTTCGCCCAGTATTACCCTTTTGGCTATCCGAGATTAGTACCGGATGTTGCCCACTTCCGGAACGATTCCGGTCCGATGGCTGCATTTTCTCCTTGTTGGATCCTCCCTTCCGAGCATACCTGGCGTTTGGATATATCGGCGACCAATTCCTCACAAGTCAGCTCGCGATTTGACTATTTTGCAGGGTAAAGATAGATCGGTGGTTGTTGTTGGTCAGGCGTGCAGTTTGCTCCTCGCCTCCCCACCTCTTTTGCGGCTGGTCAGGTTTGATGCATGCAGCTTTAAGAATTTCTCTCGTCAGCGACCCGCACGCCGTTGGTTTGTGCATCGAACCCAAATCTGCAAACGCGAAACACAAGGCGCATGCGCGCTCCATCCTAATCCGAATGCGCATGCAAGTGCTGCATACACCTTTGCTGCGTCTTGCCTAGGGGTATCAATCGATATCTGCAAAATCGTCTGTTCCTCTGGACTTGCAATTCTGGGACTTTGGCTCGCTCTGTTACCCACAAAACACTTTAGGCGCCGGCTAATGGCTTTCTGGTGACTTTCAAACTTTATACAAGCGGTACTTTCCGATCCTGGGAGTTCCATCCTCATCAGTTTCGGGTAGAGCTTCCATTTCATACATCCTGGGCCAATATCACCTTTGTTTCGGCTATAGATGCTCACAAGACTGCTGCCACTTCTCGGCCATGACCATTTTGGGAGTGCGCTCCTTTGGTGCACACCAGCGATGACATCAAGAGGCGGACCAGTGGCTGGAGTCTGGACTTTATTTTTTTTTCCATCAGCGATATCAGGTATATCGACCTCACTGCATTATTGTCCGCCGTGTCAAGATCGGAAAGTAGGACAAAGGCGCATTCAAGACCAAAGAACATTGATCTATGGTGGTCATCAATTGGGATCGGTTTCTTTCCTTTGTCATCAATATCACGAAAGCTCATTGCGCTTCCTGTTGGCTTCAAACTGTTTGCATATACCCCAGGTCCCCAGTCAGCTGGGCGTTTCTTCTCTTATTCCTTCATCTAGGGCTTGTGTCGCTACGGTTCGACCTCCCAGTTTCTATTTTCAATAGTGTACATATTTTTTGAGTGGATTTTCGGTTATAGTCTTCCATCGTCCAATATCTTGGTATCGATTCAAGGGTTCAGGCTTGCATGAGGGCCCGCTGTGGCCCTGCTACTGTGTATACCATGATTAGATACTACCTACGACACAATCGAAATGCAAAGAGCAAGTGGACTCTGACAAGCTCCGTCTTACTAGGCCTGCCAGCGCATCCTACCTTGCCTGTTTTGACGTTGATATCTCTATTCTTGGGTTCCACTTTGCGATTAATAGAGTCGGACTGCAGCTTTCCCGGTGAGCTTCGTGTTAGTGTGCGTTTCAGCATCTTCCTGGTTTGAGACCTGGGCGCGTAACTGGCTGGCCAGAAGAACGATTGGGTGACTGGTACAGTGTGGCGTTTCTGTGAGGCGTGAGATTCCCCGTCACGAGACGCACTTGCCGAGAGTTTTAAAAGAGGCCCAAAGTAGCGTGCATATAGTTATGTTTGGGCATGGCTGAACTGTTCAAGGAATAGACATTTGTGAGTGGTGTTGCGCATTCTGGGGGCGTGGTAGGGCTGAACGAAGGCTTTCAGATTGGCCTGGACGCCCGGAACACTGCCGCTTTTGACAGCGGGCGTGCTAACAGGTGGTGCGTAAGACAGACGCTACCAGAGTCTCGCAGGAATTGACCGTGACCGCCATGGTTCTAGGCTTTTTACTTTTTTTGAACCAAATTTTAGGTGTGCCTTTTGATTGAGTGGGCTCCAGCGATGGCCCCTGGCCCCCATGCAATACGACCCCAGACTTCCAAGCAAAACTGGGCTTTTGGCTTGACCCAAAGCAGCCACCATGCCTCCCATTTTCAGTATCATCGTTTTGTGACACCTTTGGTGAGAGCTGAAGCCCAAGCTTGGATGCTCGTCTATATGAGGCTAGTGGGCACCAGCCACTTTTGCCCCGCCTCTGTGGCGCATCTGCCCCACCATGGCAGCTGCGGCTGTCAGGCCGCACCGACTGAGCAAACACCAAGCACCTTTGCTGCCTATTCAAACGTCTCCCACTTGCCATCCAACTCCAAGCCCTTTCCGTTACACCAACAAACAACGCTCTCTTACACCACCCGCGCAACGATCTATAGCCACGTTCGGCTTGCGACTACGTCTCCTACTGCACTCGAAAACGCTTGCTGAAGCGGAAGGAAGAAAAGGACAGCCAAGATGCAGATCAAGTATGTTTGAGTACAGCTTGGTAGCCGTTGAAGCTTGAGGGACCGGAGAAACTGCATGCTAACTGTAGTGACAGAGTACGAACCCTCACGGGCAAGGAGATCGAGCTAGACATCGAACCAGACTACAAAGTAGGCCTCTCCCTGTGTCCTACCTTGAATCAACGCACCCCCACCTCGTATGCCCTTCGAAGACACACGATGAAGCATTTACGGCTGCTGTCTGTCAGCATGATGTCGAGGGGAAATGCTGACATACGTAAACCAGGTCTCGAGGATAAAGGAGCGTGTCGAAGAGAAGGAGGGAATTCCCCCAGCACAGCAAAGGCTCATCTATGGTGGCAAACAAATGTGCGTAACATTCTGTATACTGGGGATTCGAGTTTGAACCTCCACCCATCGAGGGCGACTCATTCATGCCATTTTTTCTGGAGTCTGAACGATAAAGTATCGTACTTACATGTCTGCGTAGGGCCGACGATAAGACCGCAGCAGACTACCAACTCGAGGGCGGCGCTACACTTCACTTGGTTCTCGCACTTCGTGGCGGTTTCTAGCTTTCCCTTATAACCTCCACACTTTCCCCATATACTGTATATTTTGAAATATGGGCAGACGGTTCACTGTCTAGATCGCTGTAACGAATTGATGGTCAATACTTGCGAGAGATGGTGCCGTGGGTGTGCACATGTGGCGACAAAGAATGAGGACTGGAGGGCTGTCTAAGAAGGGAGCGTTCGGCCAAAGTGGGCGCATGAGAAACGATCTGTCTTGAGGGTGTGAGGAGCTGCGAACATCCGGTAGTAATGAAGACACATGGTTGGCAGATGAATGTGCGCATGACACGAATGATACTTTGCATCATGTTGTTGAATTGCTAACACCAAGCAGAATTGATCGATATCTGAGGCGAACCCAACGAGTTTCAGATTATATCGATTCTTTCGTTCACTGGATGGAGAGAGGGTAATCTGTTACGAAATCTATTATACGTCCCTAGTTCCTAATTCCCTCTAACATAGCATGATGCGGCCTCGCGCACATCTACAACCTATATAGATGCACTTTTGAAAGCGCGAAACTTCATTGTCGAACCTTATATCAGATCATACCAAACTTTACCATTACACCAAACCAAATTCAACATTATAGTCCAAACCCAAACCCAAACCCATTGTCCCCCTGAAATCCTCCATCGAACATGCCAATCCCCGCTGTGACCAGACTATCGAATTGGCCCCAGCTTGTCAAGTCTGACATGATATTGTTCGATGGAAGGTAATTCGGATTGAATACCGCGCTTTCGGGCGTCGGGGGGATATTGTTGCCATAGAACGCTCCGCTGAGGCCTGATGGACTTGCGGTGTCAGTCTGTGGTGTAGTCTCCGGCATCAACGTATCTTGGATGCCCGCATCGATTGCCACAGGCGTCGAGCTAGAGAGGGGCAACGGCGTCACTGCCGGTTCCGAAAGGCGACTATTCTGTCGTAACGCTTCGACCCTCAACTCCTCAAGAACAAGACAGTATCTGCGTGCGAGACAGTCTGTCTCGCTTACGCTTTCCAGCTGCCTTTGACACTTTTGTCCCGCAGCAAAGTACCCTTCGCACTTGCCCGGCGTGATGAGGTGTTGTTGAATGCGATAGATGTATAGAACCACAACGGCGCAGAAGGCATAGTATTGCGTAAACCAGAAACTGCGAAACAGGTTGGAAGATGTAAACACATCATCTACGACACGGACGATGCTCATTGCTGCTTCAAGGCAGGCGGTGACATTCCCGCTTGTGTCCAGCGTTGCAGCATTTGCTCCCTTGCCCCAGGAGCGGTGCGTAGGCATGTGCGTTAGACTTGCGAAGTCGCGGAGGAGGAAGGGGCGGTGAATGAGTAGCATGGCGTGGTAATAGGCGAGGTTCAGCACACTCCGTTGCCGTTGGTAAATTGGGATGAGAAGATGGCTATCGATACCTCCCCCCTCTGCGCCAGAATCCGACAAGAAGCGGGAAAGGGGGCTGCGCCACGCATGCAGATCAGCTGTGTATTTTGAGGAAAGTTCGATACGGAGGGGAAGACTGGGTGGCCGAATCGAATAGAGATCACGGAGTACTAGAGAGACTATCCGGGTTAGTTTGATGTGCTCAACTGGTCCCTTCATGATAGAGTGTGATTTCGATGCTGTCAGGGAGATGTGTGTTGGATGCAAGTCGTTGTCGTTCACAATGGTTGGAAGTTCCTATCAGTGACACGTAAGCAAGATTCTTGGATAAGTTACGACAATACTACTGACTTGATCGATGTCTTCATCTTTAAAGGTTCGTGGTCTGCCCAAAGCAGCAGCGAGATATTTGTCCAGAGAGTATGCGCACCAAAATAACCGTCTCCGATTTTCAAGCTCCACGTAGTCAATAGTAGTAGAAGGGTCACATTTCCTGCCACGGTTCAAGCCTATGGCCAGGGCAAGATGGGATAGGGTGCCGAAAAGACTCCAGCAATGGTTGATGCGAGACTGTGTTAGAAGATAGAAACACTGAAGAAGGCGGGCTTGCACACTGGCTAAGCGAACCGCTCCGCGTTCTTTCGATAGTTGATGCTCGGCTGCGAAGAAGTAGCGTGCACTAATGAAAGTCAATGGGAAGTCTATGTTTTGAAGGATAAAATGGTATACCTGTTCTCTTGCGCCGTACTACCCTTGGGCATGTACGCCTGCGCCTGCGCGAAAACGACCATCAATAGTGCCGCCTTTGCTTTTCCATTCTCACCCCTCATCTCGCCCTGCGTCTCGTAAAACTCTTCCACTAACTTCTCGATACTTGGTCGATGCAGAAACCGATGGGTTGGGGCTGCATAGTCAAAGTACCTTTCAACTAGCCTTTGAGCGTCAGGTTTTGGCGGTAGAACGAAGAATGACGGATCGAACTCCGGAAGAGGTGCATCGCCAAAAGTGAAGATGCTCGATTCGTGGGAGAGAGATGAATGTTGGTGCAAACGTTTCTGGATGCGAATAAGAAAGGACACTGCACTTGAAGAACCGACGTAATGGCCTTGTTGATCTGTCTGACCTTGTTGTGGTTCAGGAGAATTTCGTGATGGAGGGTCTCTGGGAACGTAGTCATTTGACGCGTTCAGGCTATCGACAGCAGAGAAGACGGGTCGGTCTATAGATGGCGACGGGTAGATTCTAGGGTATTGAAATGATGTGGTGGTAGTATCTCTAGATGCATTCTCAAGTGGCGATTCTTGTTCAGGCATCGATATTCGCTGATGCGAGCCTGTGGTCATTGCTGATTCATCAACTTGAACTGAGGGAAGTCTTCCTCGGGTATATGAAGCCGTAAACTCGCAAGGTAGTCCGGACCTTAAACACAACGTGCAGGGGCATCTGCCAGTACATCTTGTCTTCTTTCTGTCATAGCATTAGTTTATGCTCTCGCGTCGTGCTGCTCTGTCCGAACATAGGCTGGTAAACTAGGCCTTGGTAGGGTAGTTCATATCGGGACTCACTTCTTACACCGATCACACGCCCTACTGACTCTTGTTCTCTCCCTATCTTCTCTTCTTCTCTTTGCTGGTGGCGACCTTTGCTCGCTTGAACTTGCTTCTGGGGGTGTATTGCTCGCAGCTGCACTTTCCGTACGCGTCGCGTTTCCATTGGCAGGTGACCATGCCGGCGAAGGCTTGGTTTCCAGCTCTGTATGTAGGGCAGATATGTTCATATCCTGCATCTTTGATTTATACAGGGTAGTAATACTACCCGTGGTGGGATTGTGGAGTCAGAAGTCTGGAAGGGAAGTCTGCCGGAAAAGCCGGTGTTGCACGTGCACGATCCGATTTTCGGATAAGCGCGGCCTATGCGGACGTAGAACTTCACGCTTCTGTCAATGTCGACTGCATCTTGTAGTGAGGAGGCTTCAATTCATAAAAGCCAGTACACCACTAAATGGGATTTATCTGGCGGATGATTAGATGGTTCTCGGACAAAAAAATCACATGTATGTGCTGATGTGGTGTGGATGTATTGCTCAAATCCTATGGTATGGCCCAATTGTTCGGGTATTTTAAGTAGGATAGAAAATGTATTCGTGGTCATATGTACTACAACGCTGGCATTCTTGGTTTATACAATCAATAGAATATAAATCGCCCAGCTACATCAGCCAGGGCTTCTCACTTTGTGCTTTGGCATATCCTCTTACCATCCCGGCGCCTTCAAAAAATCATGATCCCATGCGCTCTCCAGCCCTCCAGTCTTCGCAGCTCTGAGAAATCCAGCTTAAGGTGAAATGAGATCTGTGGATCACGGCCTTTGGAAATTGTGGAACCCCTACGATTCGCCATGCTACCTTTGCGGTATGTGAAGCCAAGGTCTGCTCCAGAAAGCAGTCCCTCCATGTCGGTCAATTTGAAGACGACCCAGACGTTTTCATGGATTCTCAGTGTCACTACTCGGGACCATTAGGTCTCAAAAGACATCTGAACAGGGTTGTGTGAATCGTGTTCGACTTAGGCGCTTTACGACTATCTCCAGCTCAGTCGGACTATTGCGCGCTTCTATATGTCTCTTGGCGTCAGGAAATTCTTTTTACAGCATAACTTTATCTCGATCCCAGCGATTGTTGAGACGCCTTCAACGCAATTGGCCAGTCTGATTCATCGATTGGGGCATTGGCCCGTTCTGGCTGCGAAACACACTATGGCCGTGGATGAAGTATCGCCAGTTGCTGATTCTAGTCGCAGGTGCTTGGGCTTCCATCGTTGTAGGAGTATGCGCACCCACATGATTTTCATCATCATGAATCTGCATAGCTTCTTTGCTGTAGTATACAGCACGACAAATCGGGCAACTTGTTTTGCGTAGGACAAACCATGAGACTAGACATTCGGCGTGGAATTCGTGACCGCATACGTGCAATTTTAGAATTGCTTCGGGTTCAGACATGGTAAATTCATTGGTAGATAGGGATGTCGCTGCTTCATCGACTATAGATTCGTTGCTGAGTTTTGCAGGCTCAGGTGGTGATGGGCCATGCAGAGTGGACAGACAAATCGCACTGGAGTCCATCTATCAGCACATTCGCGCCGGTCTTAACAAGGACCAAAAACTCACCATTCCCTCTCTGCAAAGGAAGCGCTTTCTACAATTTTTTCATTTTCCTCGACCATGCCTACATGCAACAGCTTGGTCTCGCCGGTTACATTTGAAACTTCCGTCACTGAGTTCAACCGGTCTCTTGCTTCCGCTCGTTGGAGGGCTGGTTTCTTCGCGGCAGGTACAAAAGGTTGCGTTCGTCGTCGCTTGCGTACACAAAACACACACAGACTTTTCGTGTCAGCGCCATTTCAAAACTTCATCACATAAGAATGGAGGTAGACGGTGCATCGTAATCAATATAGCGAACGTACAATGGGGTCGCAATCGCCACAACAAATACAGGAATAAGGAAGGCGAAAGCCGTTGGTGTCATGCCAGTCTGGCCGACTGTTCGACGCCATTCTCGCGCTTGAAGCGCATACATTTCCGCTTCGAATGTTCGGCCTAACGCAGGCATCTTTGTGCTCGAGTAAATCCGCGGGGGTATTTTGTTTTGCGGCACCGTAATGATGCGTACTCGGAAAGCACGGCACGCAGGATGCGCGAATGCGGCGGATGGGGTGGCCTCCAAGACTCGGTCGGGTAGAAATGGAATCACTCTCAAAATCCAATCTCTTCATGAAACAGGTCCGCGGCCGTATGGACAGGTCAAAATGCGTTCTCGAGGGCATGCTGATGCTCTTATCTTATCCAGATCCAAGCGCTCCCCGCAAACCAGCACAGGTTCCGGGGTCTCAGCCTCCACAGCCACGCTTCTTCGCCTCTTCTTGTCAATCTTGGCCCGATCCAAGCCTATTCCCAATCATAATCCATGTGGCTGACACCCATACCGTCGTTGCATGCGAATGGGATCCTCCAATGATTCGTCCAGATATGCCATAACTGTCCACCAACCCAGCACAGTCCATCGTGTGTTCCATCACGCCATTCCAAGAATGCACCAATGCACCTTCTTGCATGCTTTCTCAACCCAGGATCAAGTCGAACGCTGGGCTGATGCAATCGTGGACAGAGAATTCGGCCTAATGGGCCACTAAGATGATAGTGTGTTCACTGAGAGTTGGCGCCGAGTGTCTCGGGCTGGGCGCGGAAGATATGCCCAGCGTTGGCAGTGGAGCGGAAAGCGGAGTGGGACGATCGTGGTTGGCAAACTTGTCCGACAAGCCGCGCTTACTTTTCTGCCATTTATAAGTGGAATTGTCGTATAGAGTGTTCGGGTGATTGGTTCGGGTAAAGTCGCCATTTCTAGGTTTGTAGAATCACATCAACGACATGATGAGGTTGACGTGAACGCTAAGGTAATAAAGTGATCATTTCGGCTGTCCCGACCGAAGCAAGCTCATCATGTTGCATGGGGGGCATGGAAGGTTGTTAGGTTAGATTTTTAAATGGTATTTCGATTACTACGAAATGAAAATTGACAACTTGGAAAAGCCTTCAGCTCCTGCTTGGGAGGCGTTGTCGTAAAGACATGAGGTATCGCATGCTATGCAAAAATCAAAACTCCTTTTCTCTCCGGAATCAAGCCTGATCCCAAGACAAAATAGCTCCCAATTGGAAGCGTTCAAAACGCGCTTAGCGAATCATTTCATGTAACAGAAGTGACAGTCGATCTACGACTTCTTCTCGTCGCTCTCGCCATCCGTGCTGATAGCCGTACTAAGATACCTCTCAAATACACGCTGCTCCAGATCAATCGAACCTCTCCTACCTCCTCCATTCTTAGCATCGCGTCTCCTGAAAAACACTCTCTTGCCCCACTTCCAGGACTCGATACCAAGGAAGAAGAGGAATGTGGCAACAAAGACAATGCCCCACTCCCAGCTGATACCCTTGTGCCTGAAAACAGTGCTGTTAATAACAGGAATGTACAGAACAGGAAAGATGGTGATGAAACCGAACATGATCGAGAAAAAGAGGAACTTGTTGCGCCAGACGTCAATGGCCCATTGCGTGAAGTACTTCTTGGAATTGGGCTGCATCATGAAGAACGACCGGCGCATATCCAACATTTGCCATGCCAGGAAAAGGGAGAACCAGGTGAGGCAGGCGAAAGTAGTTGCACGAGCGCGGAAAACGGTCTCGCAAGTCGGGTTGAAGGATTCGTTGCAACTGGTACCAAGGTTGCCATCGCCAAAGCCGAACATGACAAGAGAGAATGCTCCGAGACATAGAGCGGCAATCCAAAGACCGTAGGCAAGCATGTCCACCATGACTTCAATGGTGAAAACACCGCGCTTGAGCTGTAGGGTGTTAGTGAATAATTCTGTACGTGATGTGCGGCTGATTAACTTACACTCTGGGGAGGTCGAGAGAGGATGTCGGGAGCCGCAATCTCGAAACCAAGACCCATATCAGGCAGACTGGACGTTATCATGATAATCCACATGACCTCGACCGGAGAGACGGGGAACACGGAGAAACCGCTCTCGTCCTTGAACGCGAGACCAATGAGCAAAACACAGGCCTGAGCGATATTCTGGGCGAGCAGATGGAGAATGAACTTTTGGATGTTGTCGAACATGCGGCGGCCCTCCTCAATAGCGTTGAGAATGGAGGCGAAATTATCATCAGTCAACACAATATCGGAAGCATCCTTTGCCACATCTGATCCAGTACCCATTCCGATACCAACATCAGAGCGCTTGAGAGATGGGGAGTCATTGACACCGTCACCAGTCATAGCAGCAAATGCCTTTCGTCGATGTAGTGCGTCGATCATTCGAACCTTGGTGTTGGGAGCGCATCGGGCGATGACTAGAGGAAGTAGGGGAAGCGCATCAATCTGGTCGTCTGTGAGTTTGTCGAATTGAGATGCAGTCATAACCATGGCGTCTGTAACCTCTTTGGCGAGAGTGGCCATGTGCGAAGGCAAAATACCGACTTCAGCTGCAATGGCGCGGGCAGTTCCAGGATGATCTCCAGTAAGCATGTGGACTTCGATACCGGCCTTCTGGCATTGACGAACAGATCCAGCGGTTTCAGGCCTGGGAGGATCGTAGAGACCAACGAGTCCGCGGAAAACTAGCTCTTCCTCAATGCTACTCCTGTCGAGCTCTTCGCCTTTTTCTGGAGCAGGCCCGTCGTAGTCTTTGCTAGCAAGTGCCAGGACACGGAGGCCCATTGCGGCCAATGACTCCATGTTGGCTAAAATTTCCTCGCGGTAGTCATCATCTAGCTCAACAGCAGACTCAGTCTCGCCGTTGAAGACAGATGTGCATGAGTAAATGACGCGTTCCACTGCACCCTTGGTGAAAACGTATTTCTTGGAGCTGGAAACTTCCTCGAAGATGACAGACATTTTCTTGACATCAGAATCAAAGGGGAATTCAGCAAGTTGCTTCCAAGCCGGAGTGTCGCCAGAAGTGTACTCGAGACGGTTCCATTTGAATCGTGATGCAAACACCTGAATAGCAATTTCAGTCGGGTCACCTCGTGCATTCCACTCACCCTCCTTTGTTTGATGGACGTTGGCCAAGTTGGCAAGCGAGGCAATTTTCAGGTAGTCAACTAGATGCGGGTTGTCCTCCAAAAGTTCTTCATACGACTGGGTCTTCTCATCGATATCCGGATCGATGTGTCGTGGATGCTTGGGGTTGAGAGACAATGTACCCACGGTAGGGTTGTGCGGCTCATTGGTCTCACCAACCGAGTACGTGCCCTTGGCGGGAATCCAGGCTTTCTTTGCAACCATCTTGCCTTGTGTAAGAGTACCAGTCTTATCAGAGCAAATGTCGGTAACACCACCAAGAGCTTCGAGAGACTTCAGGTTGCGGACAATGACGTGTCGCTGCACCATGCGCTTTGTACCAGCAGCCATTGTAATGGTCAAGACAACAGTGAGGGATGCGGGAATCATACTAAGACCTGTCGCGACGGCGTAGATGATGACCTCGCGATTGTTCGAAAAGCTGTTGGCGGCCAATACAATAATTGCGCAGATGACAGCAACACCGAAAAGGAGGATGGCGAGACGAGCAAGCTTCTTTTGCAACGGAGTACCGACATTGACACCAAGAAAATGGCCAACAGCATCGGCAGCAGTCAAACTCCATGCCTGAGCATATCGATGCGGTTTAGCAGAACCATCCGGCTTACGTTTGACTGGGCGGACGCGGGAGCCCTTCTGTCGAAGAGACATAGCGATGGATCCAATCTCAGTGTACATGCCAGTAGCGAAGACAACACCTCGAGCACGTCCTTTGGTAACAGTCGAAGAACTGTAAGCAACATTGAGACGATCACCAGGGCCTGTATCTTCATCAAAAACGGCGTCGCCGTCCTTGCTTACTGGAAGCGATTCACCAGTAAGGAGAGCCTCGTCCGTTTCAAAGTTCAGAGCTTCAATAATGCTGCAAAGGGGTTAGTAATGACTAAAAGTAATCAATAGGACAACAAAGCTTACCGAATATCAGCGGGGACAGTGTCACCTGTCTTCAGCTCGACCAAATCACCTGGCACAACCTCAATGGTTGGAACAGTAACAGTTTTTCCATCACGAACAGCCGAGGCTGTGGGAGAAGAAAGTGATCGAAGAGAGTCCATCGTCTTTTCAGCGTTGTACTCTTGGAAGAAACCGATGATAACATTGAGGAGGATGATGGCAGTTACCACACCACCTTCAATCCATGACTCAATGGCAAAACTGACAGCCATGGCTGCAATAAGAATCTATAATTTGTAAGAAACATTGAAATTGGCCCAAGGAAGAGAAACCTACCAAGGTCATTGCGTTGGCAACCTGCCTCAGCAGAATCTTGCCAGCGGAGACTCCTCCATCGTCACCAAGGTCGTTGTTGCCGTGCTTCTCAAGCCTTGTTTTGGCCTCGGATGTAGTTAGACCGTCGTCAGGATTGCATTGGGTCTCCTCAATGACCTCTTTGAAGGTGAGGGCGTGGGCGGGCTTCGAGAGGGGGTCGTTGGCCTGGCCAGACTTGTGGCCTTCGAGTGAAGGTTGCTTCTTGCCCATAGCGAAATAAATTCGAATGCTAAGAAGGAATTGGATGGAGACAAGCAATCTAGATCTGGGGGACAACAGCCTCTTTAAACCCTACGCCTGGAAACGCAGGCGGGACAGAGCATGGCGACAGCCAAGACCCACGAGGTATCGAGCACTTGGCGCGGTGGGAACGATCTTGGGTCCGGTGGTTAGACGCCTAAGCGACGTCACAGTCGGTCACAGTCGGCAGTAATCAACAAAGAGATCTAGGGCCCCAGGCATGGGCTCGGCGGACTGGCCAGAGGCGCGGGTGGCACAGCGGAACCGCTTGCGGCGACAAGACTGCTCCTACGGTGCACGACCATGCGAAATCATTCTTGATGCCATCCTGCGCAGTATTTTGATGGATTCAAGGCCCATATGACGACAGCGGGGTTGGAAAGGACCGTAATCTGGAGGGGTGAATGCCCCAAAGTGGCGACAGTACCAAGGAATCCCGCTCCTAACTTCCGCCCAGGCGCGCTAAGACTCTGGGCTGCCTTAGCCATCAGCGGAGAAGCACTAGAACGTGCCGACCTTTCCGATTGTCGTATCCACTGCCAAAGCCCTAACGTCATCCAAACCAATTTTCCAAGCGGTCGATTCCTCAGTTGCCAATTGTATCCCACACTCTTCTCCGCCAAGTTTCGAGTCCCTGTCCAGCTGCACGAGGCGTACACAGTCCTCCGACCCAGCTGATACGCGTCACTGCGCACCCTCAACGGTAAAAGCTTGTCCCCAAGGCGGTTTTTCCTCTGAGAGGCAGCTGCTCATGTCTCGGTATCAGCCTCTTGGGTCTGCTTATCTGCACCCTGAGCCTTGACATGTTCTGCCAAGGTCACAGCTGAGAGGTCACGAGACTCAACAACCGCTCCAAGAACTCCACCGGTCAGGTTTTGGGACCACTCCCAGGGTCCGACCACCCCACACCTGCAGGTTTGGAGGCTTTTGGTGGCTTTGGGAGAGAAGCTATCTTGACCCTATAGTTTAGCAGACATTTCCATTGGAAAGGTAGCACACACATTCAGAGCAAGCTCGCACTTGTTCCCAATCAATTCAGATAACATGAAGTTAAAGCTTGCTCTTTGCCTCGAATCGAGCCGCCATCTACGTACACGTTGCATGATACGGGCTAGCAGACAGTTTCCGGTATTCTAGGCTCACCCACACGAAGCTCTCAACTAGAACGTCCTCCTACCACCTAAGCCCGTCCTCAAGCCTTGCCTCGTAAACAAGCCTTGTTGACCTCCACACATGTTCCCAAATCAATTTCAACCAGTGACCCACTAGAGTTTTAGGCCAACAATCTCCAGTGGGCTTCCTCTTGGCACATGCAGCGAAAGGTAGTCAGGGCCATGGTGCACCGAAACAGAAGCGGGATGCAAGTCTGACTAATTGTTGAACCAAATGGAATGCATTCTGATTTCAATATACTGTACTATTCCGGATTATGTCAAAACACACGCCATTTAAGGTCCAAATCACGAGCTGCAATTATATGGGACCTTGCATGCGCCTTGACAACGGCTCTCAAGTTCAGATGTAAGTGGCTAGAAAATCATAGTTTGGTATATCCCGTTTCGAATCTAATTTCGTCCAATGTGGACAACTGAGATAGCTCTTCAAAGGTTCAGCGCAGATCTAATGTAGTCAGCTCTGTACTTCACTATAGAAGCACTGCCGCCCACATTTTCGTGTAACTTTTACATGATTCGTGAAATTCAGATGGTTGCCTATAACTCATTCCAAGTCAGTTCGGAAACACTAGCTTTCTCAAATAATTTATTATTGTAGCCGTTCAAATGACTTTCGAGATCTAGGTGTAGAGCACTGTGTCTTGACCTCTCGAATACCGTCTTTCTTATCTCCTTCACTGTTGAAGAACATTTTATTTACGATGTGAAAATGGAAAATGAGTCGGCTTCGTAGAGTGTTTTTTAACCACGCAATGTCTCTGAATTATTTTTCCATACTATTCACGCAGTATTACAAGTTTGTCGTTTGGGTTAGAATCCCTTCTGTGATAATTGTGTAGTAGTTTATGCGCTTCATAATTAAGACGAGGCAATACTTGCTCTCTTGGTACGGATATGCGGTTCCAACGTTTCGACATGCACGAGAAAAAGCCTCTGGTCCACTTGATGCTGCAGAGTTCCGAGCCAAGACAATAAGCCGAGCGCTTCAAGGTCGCGACCCAATCTCGGTCATGAACAACCTATCCCTCACGGATAGAAAGAATGGAAAATTCCGTATCATAGTGGAGTGACAGCGGCTGCAGCATAAGCCCCAAATTTAGTGCTTACATGTTCACGGTTTTATACTAAGCTGAAGGTATCCCTCCGTAGCGGTCATGCAATTTTGACTACTGTTATTTTCATTAACAACGACCTATCATGAAACATGCGGCGAGTCACAATGTGACTGTCAATTCGAATCTGTGTGCGATAGTATATCTTGAAACCCGGCTTTACCCACCCATGCGAACAAGGACTACTTAGTTTTTTTTAGTTGCTGAGTGCTGAACGAATAGGACAATCGAGCAGTCGACAAAAACTAGGCACAACACGCACCACCCAAAGTTGACAATCAATGTGTCGTTAGCCTGGCGATTGGGGTGGGAGACATATAGAGCTATCAGCTCAATTGAGAATCAACTCGCACTTGTAGTCGGCAGTGCTGATCGTGCATAGGTTTGAGCTCGGTCAACATGCTCTGGAGCGGGTATGGCCTCGGAAGAGTGAAGAGGTATCTTGATTGGCGATGACATCTTGACTCTAGTAATTTGAACAGCTGCAATTGAACGACGATGGATGTAGTGAGCATAAATAAGACAGAGGAGCGGCTGAATGGAGCAAGTGGCTGAGTGTCAAGGTTGATTGATGGATGCAACCGAGCGTAGTTAGTTGCATTTACGTGATCGAGGGTGGAGTGTCGATCCTGTGTGGGGAGACCTAAGGTACTAATATTCTTGCGGTCAGGAATGCAGCTAGCGAGTCAACGAGCCTATGGATTCGTCCATTCACGAATTTTGACGACATCTAAACATGTCAGTACATTTATATTCAGCAGGTTATGAACGAAACCCGCGGCCGTCTCCTGGAAAATCCAGTGTATAGACCGATTGAAAAGTCGTGCTGATTATGAATAGATTCGCTTCCTCTCGATTTACCAAAGTGCAACGCAAAATAGGTTCCTGCTTACGCCTATTTGATTACTTATGAAAACAGTCAATCCTTTACTTGAAGATGTATATTGACTAGCTTTCAGTATCAAATGCGATTATTCAAGACTACCACTCCCTCACCTCACCACCGGGCCCAATAAAGCCTGGGCTAACCCAGGCCTTTGCATCCTTACTCTCCCTCCTCACCCAATCCTCGTCGACTTCGATGCCCAAGCCCGGACCTTTCATCAACTCAATATACCCCTCTTTGACACTCCACACTTCTGGGTTCTTAGTATAGCTCGTAAGGTCCTGGCTACCGGCATTATAGTGAATGCCCAAGCTCATCTCTTGTATCGCGAAATTTGCGAGCGTGCAGTCAACCTGCACGCATGCTGCTAACGCAATAGGGCCAAGAGGGGAGTGAGGCGCAATAGCGACATCGTAAGCTTCAGCCATACTGGCGATACGCTTCAACTCGGAGATTCCACCAATATGGGCAACATCTGGTTGGAGGATATCGACACAACCGGCTTCGAGGAAAGGGCGAACATCCCACCGTGAGTGCAATCGTTCGCCTAAGGCGATGGGAGTACTGATATGCTGTGATATGTCTTTGATGCCGACAATATGTTCTGAGAGTAGGGGCTCTTCGATGAATAGGGGATGGTGCGGTTCGAGTGCTTTTGCAAGCTGCTTGGCCATGGGTTTGTGGACCCGGCCGTGAAAGTCCATACCAGCATCCATGCCAAGCTCTTTTACAGTCTTAAGGCGCTCGACTGCTGATTGAATAGCAGAGGGAGAGTCGAGCCAGCCTAGGTCTTCTGTGGCATTCATCTTGACCGCCTTGAATCCTTGGTTCTTCCGTGCCTGAGCTTGTTCTCTGACATCATTCGGTCTGTCGCCACCAATCCACGCATATACCTTTAGTTTATTCCTCACCTTTCCACCCAGTAGCTCGTATATCGGTACGTTCAGCTTCCTCGCTTTAAGATCCCAAAGCGCAATGTCAATACCTGCCAGTGCGCTCATGAAGACAGGACCGCCACGGTAGAAGCTAGTGCGCCATGACATCTGCCATATATGTTCGATTTCACTAAAGCCTGATGAGCGTATGTCCAATTGTGATCAATGGGGAAATGGTGGCATACTCTGCTTCAAAGCCGACGTATCTCTCTGCCCATGCATCTAGACATCCCTCAACGGCCTGGGTGTGGCCTTCCAAGGAGGCTTCACCCCAGCCGAAGTTACCCTGCTCATCTGTGATCTTGACAAAGAGCCAACGTGGGGGTACTCTGAAGTACTCAATAGCTGCGATTTTGCCCATGATGTCTCTTTGGTAATGTTTGCAGTCGCGAAATAAGGTTGTTTTCGACTCGTCGACTCTTTTCCTCTATTTGCCGACGATAAGAAGCTGGCATCTCGACAGAGGCCTCAACATCCAGCGGATCAACTCTTTACCGTTGCTACCCATGCTAAGTCCTCTCTTGAACATACCCAAAGCCGATCGAATCGGAGCCGCCCATTGTGGCAACCCGACGTCGGCGCGGGGTCAGCAGCACCAGTCAATCCTCAGCGCGGGGCAAATAGCTTCGGGAAATGGAGCATCTGGGACCGAAGACGTGACGAACAGTAAACGCAATAAAATCTCACGACACCCTGAACTGCCCTGAGTGAGATTTTGCGAACATTTGATCAGATAAGAAGTGTTAAGAGAGCAGAAGCCTTGACTACCTCGAGCCCACCAACAAGCCGCAAAATGACATCTTCACCACCCACGGGCGTCTTTGTCCCCGTTCCAACCTTCTTCAAACCACAGTCAGAGTCCAAGTCTCTGCAACCTGCAGTTGACGTCCAGACACAAATCGAACACAGTGTCTTCCTTGCCAAAAATGGCGTGCGCGGCCTTGTCCTGCTCGGCTCGACTGGTGAAGCGATCCACATGTCCCGACAAGAGCGCATCGACCTTGTCTCAGGTGTGCGCAAAGGATTGAATGATGCCGGCTTCCCCGAGTACCCGATCATGGCTGGTACTCTGATTAATAGCGTGGATGAGACTCTGGAGTGGCTCGAGGATTTTAAGAAAGCAGGCGCACAGTGGGGGTTGGTTCTTGCACCAGGGTATTTTGGGGCTGCGGCAAGCCAGGAGGGCATAAGAGAGTGGTATACTGTGGTGGCAGATCGGAGTCCGCTCCCAGTACTGATGTAAGCACCCATCAATCAAACAGGAGTATATGTGTGGCTAACAGAGAAATAGTTACAACTATCCTGGCGTAACGAACGGTGTCCTGATTACTCCCGAAACTTATCGCATCCTCGCTCAGCACCCGAACATCGTTGGTTGCAAGATGTCGCACGCCATTGTCTCATACCACAATCAAGTCTCTCTTGACCCCAAGATTGACCATGCCAAATTCAAAGTTTACAGCGGTCTGGGGCAGCAGCTCGGTCCAATTGTCTTCTTTGATGCAGCAGGTGTCATTGATGGACTTGCAGCCATCTACCCAAAGACTGTTTGCACACTGATGAAGCTCGCTGAGACGCGGCCAATTACTGATGAGAACCTTAAGAAGATCAAGCAGTTGCAATATACAGTGAGTACGACAGAGGAGTACATTGGCAAGTACGGCATTGTGGGGATCAAAGAGGCTGTCAAGCGCGTAACCGGCTATGGTACGCTGGAAGGTGGCAGACTTCCAATCAAGGGCAAGTTGCCAGAGGGTGAGTGGGAAAAGTGGAGTGAGGTTTGGGAGCGGATACAAAAAAGTGAAGATTCGTTGAGTGAGAAAGACTTCAAGTAGTATAAATCGGGATAGTAGAGTATTTCCAATTGCCTGGTTGGCGACCCTACAAGTAGATCCCGGCCAATGAGCTCTGATAAAATAGCCTGGATATAGTCAGAGATGTTTAAAGATCTTTACTATATTGAGACACCAAGTGTCTTCAACCCCCATTGTATAGCATTAATTGCCTACCTTAGGATGATATTACAACAAATAACCCCAGCAACATGAGATGAGAATGTGCCAACGAAGAAGCGCAGAATGGCTGCTGCATCTGGATCACAAACTTACCCCGCTCCTCGAGTTGCTGAGCCTACAGTTGCGACTTCGGCTTACGATAAGGACTCGGGTTTCCTAAATCACCAAGGTTACACTAATCCAAGCAATATAATCGAGGATTTCATACCAGAAGGCCTTGTGTGCTCCTTGCTTACGACGCCCGGATAATCATCGACCATCTTTCAAAATGGCCCCACTGGATGCTACAACAGCGGCGACCCGATTTGATAGCTTTGACATCTACCATACTTCGTACAAGAAGATCGGTGACCATGAGATAGAGCTCGGGATCTTAGTCCCCAACGATTTGAAGCCAGATAAACATCCCTTACTCGTCAAGTTTCATGGTGGAGGCTTGGTAATTTACCCCTCAACACTGCGTAGCAATTGTGAGGATGGTCGCCATGCTGATTGATTCAGGTCACAGGACATTGTCTCTTTCCCGATTGGATCGCTGCATTCTTCATCCCTTTCATTCACCGCACCAACTCTATTGTCGTTCTGCCAAACTATCGCCTAGTCCCCGAACATAGCGGTGCTGATATTCTCTGTGATCTTACGGATTTCTGGAAATGGTTCCACTCAGGAGCACTCGGGGCGTTTCTGTCTAGTCAGAACCTTTCTCTTGACTTGGACTACGAAAGCGTTTTGGTCTCGGGAGATTCAGCGGGCGGGTACATGGCATTGATGAGCGGACTGACGCAGCCTAAGGGATCGATTAGGGCAGTGCTCGCTCAGTATCCTATGACAAACTACCTCCGACGCTCAAAAGTGTCTACATATCTCAACCAGGATGTTCCACCATCATCAATGATCGATGAACATGTTGCTTCCATCAAGCCTGGCACAGTTTTCTCAGCTGCTACACCACCAGCCCGAATGCTTCTCTCCTATGCATTCTCAGCATATGGACGATATCTCGAATTCTTTGGGGATGATAAGAAGTTGTGGCCGGTAAACCTCATTGAGGACAAAGATTACTTGCCGCCAACGTGGATTGTGCATGGGGAGGCTGACACGGCCGTGAGTGTAGAGGACAGCAAGGTTTTTGCTGAGAAGTGTAAAGAGTTGGATGGTGTGGAAGTGAGATTAGTGGTTCGGCCTGGAGAGGAACATGGATTTGATATTGGACTGAAGGAGGATGAGACAGAATGGCTGAAGGAAGGGTTGAGCTGGATACAAGGTATCTGGTTGCGCTGACGGAGAGGTTTGCTGGACACATTAAAGGGTTATGGAGATTGTGTGACTACTTAGTAGGTGCTCAAAGCCTTTGAGTTAGATAAATTACAGCATCTGAAGTCAGCAATTAAAAGGCATCAATTCACCTCTGCATGTGTATGGAGAAAGCTTCCACGATGATCAAATCAAAAGTAGCGGAATAGAAGAAGGGCTAACGTGAAACAGCTAAGGCAGTGAATTGGAATCTATTCAGCGAGCTGATGAGAATCGTAAAATCGTTACCTCGAACATGATACGGAAGCCGTCACCAGCTAAGGGATGTACACAACACTACTGCTACACCCAGCATGCCCATCATCACAACCGAGAGTGACCCGCTCGTGATCTTGATCGCTCCTCCAACAGCTTGTTGCGTTTCCCCAGATGCAATCTCACCTTGTCCATTCCTTCCCTGTCCACTCGGCTGCCCCTCCTCTCCCGGTCCGCCAACTTGCCCACCATCGCTTCTCGCGGTCGTTTCTATAGCTATGTCCTGCATTGGCTGACCTGGGGGGTTGTTCACACTCCCCACCAGAGCCTGGAAATCCATCATCGGATTCTCGATTGATGCACAGCTCATGCGCCCTCCATTGGCGCTCAACGGCCCCGGGATAGGCTTGGTTGACAATTGTCCTGCGCCGGGAAAACGGGAGATGCTGTTGGTGACTGAAATTGGCAAATTGAAAATAGTGTACCGATCATTCCCGTTGAGTCGATAATTTTGATGAATGCTGATGTTATATTCACCTCTCGCCGTTCCCTCGACATCATTTCCATCACCCACCAGACATTCTGGCCACTCAAAGTTGATGTGTTTGACTGTTTGGCCAGATTCTTGATTCATGATATTCGCAAAAGGTGGTGTGGAGGTTGTGATGTTTGAGATGGTAAAATTCTTTTGGGCACTAGTGCTGGTGAGGAAGAGAGTGAAATTGAAGACTTGTGTCAAAGGGTCATTGAGTGAGCGCGGTGGCACGGGAAGTTTGCCATCGCCGGAGACATCGAGAGCGATGTGAAGAAAATCACCACCCATTGGGGTGAAGGGTTGAGGCTGCTCATTATGTTAGTTGGACATAACAGGATGTGGAGCAGGACCCGGGCGTACTGCTAATATTATTCCAAGACCAGGTGTGAAGACTCGTCCATTGACAATGTTAAAGGCACTGCTGCCAGGCCCATTGTTCTGCCCATTCTGTTCATTACGATTATTGTTATCGTTCTGCCGTTGGTGAAGTCCTTGTTTCTCTGACCACATTCCTATCATCTGCGCATCGATAGGCATACATATCAAACATAATGAGAGGAGAAACGGTATTGGAAGGAAAGGTAGGTAGATCATTGCTCAACAACGAGGTGCATCCTGTCCAGCAGTAGATGACGTGAGGAAAGTAGCGAGACAGACAGGAGCGGAAAGTTGGAAGAAGAGACTCATTTAGCGCTTATCAAACGACGACACCGCGATAGCACCAAGGGATTTGGACCCGCTGTTGCCGGGCGACGTTGTGTGAGGTTTGCGTGCATAATACCGGTTGAAGTCATGGCCAAGGCTATTCATGCCCTGGGCAATAGCCGAGGGCTTCGTGGAGGAGAACAGAGCCGTGGGCAATCATAAGGAGTGCATATAAGACCAGCAATTGTGTTTTTGCGACGCAATGCGTCTGAGCCATGTCGGTTATGCCTGAGGCGTGCCAGGTTTCATTTGACCGCAAAGGGCGCTAAGGTGATGGCACCTCAGCGATCTCGACTTTGACAATAGGGCTCGTTTTGGAAGTACACTCATTGCGGCTCAACTGCCTCCACTACGACAAGGGCCACGATACGGACTTGGCTAGGATCGTAGAACAAGACAGATTCGTGTGTGGCCAAAGCAGGCAAGGCTTACTGCAAACACTCGTCGACGATGTGTGGATGAAACGCAGGGGAGCAGATGCCCATTTCGATGTTGCTTCCGAATACTCGAACGCGCAATGCGCTCGCAGCGTCTGACGGAGTAGAGATGTGATACGCACAGAGGGAAATCTGGCAGGATCGTCATGCGGCTCTACGGTACAGAGTACACATGCAAGTCATAGTAGTAGACATCGACGCGATTGTTCGAGTTTCTGCTGGTATTGGAATGATCTCTGGTCTTGTACGTGCAGTGGCACTTGAGCTGCACAGGCCTCGAAGCTAGATAGGCCGAGTAGTCTGCAGTGGGTGATTCTTCATGATGGTACAAGGCAGATGGTTAGAGGGTGTGGCACATGTCAACCAACCAAGTCCTTGGCAGCCCCAACTGCTGGACGCACAACGTGACCCAAATGGCAGCACCTTTGCAAGCGTGGTGTCGTTTGGTGCTCAAGCAGAACAGACGGCTGCAGGCTTGTTCCCCTCTGTCTCTGCTGTGTGGGCCTACTCAGCATCGCTCGTTTCCAACTCACCTACACGTGGGCCGATGAATCCTTCCGTTTGGTTGACTTGGCAGCGGCTTTCCACTTTCTCAAGATCGTCCGCGGGCCCAAGCTCCAGCTAGACTTTGTTGCATGCAAGCGGCGGGGAGTGGAGCTCTTGGGCCTGTTTCTCTCTCGCTGGGCCTTGCGGTGAGCGTTCGTTCTGCCCTTTATTCTTAATCCCATCATTCTTTAATTTGGCAGTTCTCCAGCTGTGCAATTGCAGCTGACCCGCCTTTCGACATGAGGTTCGTATATCCCAGCGCCGCCCTTTGGCCCCCCTCCAATGGCTGCACTGGACCATGATGTCAACGGGCACTAACGCGAGTGCGCAGGTTCGGCCAGCAGCTCAAGCAGTCCCTCAACAAGGAGTGGGTGTTCTACTACATCGACTACGAGGGCCTCAAGGATGCCCTCCGCGTCCACCACATCTGGGACGAGAAGTCGGAGCAGAGCTTCGTCGAGCAGCTGGAGAAGGAGCTCGACAAGGTCTACACCTTCCAGCGCGTCAAGAGCGAGGAGATTATCCGTCGCATAGCCGCCTCGGATAAGGAGGTCAACAATGCCGTCACGCGCGCCCAACAGGGCCCAGGCCAGGACAGTGATTCTTTCGAGGAGGACTTTGATCTGCTTGAGGAGGACGTCAGCGACATCATTGCCGACGTGCACGACCTGGCCAAGTTCACCCAGCTCAACTACACGGGCTTCCAGAAGATCATCAAGAAGCACGACGTGCGTATACGACAACCGCATACCCAATTGATGCTAATCAAGGCAGAAAAACACAAGTTGGCACCTGAAACCCGTCTTCGCTGCCCGCCTCAAGCGCAAGCCCTTCTTCCAAGACAACTACGACTCGTATGTCGTCAAGCTCTCGAGGCTCTACGACATTGTCCGAACACGCGGCAACCCCATCAAGGGCGATTCTTCTGCAGGAGGCAAGCAGCAGAACTTTGTTCGCCAGACTACCAAATACTGGGTGCATCCAGACAACATCCTCGAACTGAAGCTTATTGTCTTGAAGCATCTCCCGGTTCTCGTCTTCAACCCAAACAAGGAGTTCAACGAGGAGGATTCTGCCATTACATCGATATACTACGACAACACGGACACATGGGAGCTTTATCAGGGCCGCTTGAAGAAGACAGAGGGTGCAGAAGCTATCCGCCTACGCTGGTATGGCGGCATGTCCAGCGACACTATTTTCGTCGAGCGCAAGACTCATCGTGAAGACTGGACCGGCGAGGAATCTGTCAAGGCACGGTTCAAGCTAAAGGAGAAGAATGTCAACCCTTACCTCCGCGGCGAGCTTAGGCCAGAACAAATCTTCGAGAAGGAGCGAAGGGAGCAAAAGAGGCCCGAGAAGGATATCGCTTCGGATGAGCAACTCGCCCGAGAAATCCAATATCGCGTCCTCACCAGGAAACTCGTCCCCGTTACCCGCTCCTTCTATCATCGTACAGCCTTTCAACTTCCCGGAGACGCTCGAGTCCGTATTTCGCTAGATACTGAGCTCACTATGACCCGCGAGGACAATCTGGATGGCAAGAAGCGTGCAGGTGACAACTGGCGTCGTATGGATATTGGCGTCGACTGGCCGTTCAAACAGCTACCAAAGGAGGATAAAGAGTTGTTCCCATATGCTGTTCTAGAAGTCAAGCTTCAGACGCAAGCTGGCGGAGAGCCGCCCCAGTGGATTCGCGACCTAACTTCTTCACATCTCGTCGAAGCTGTACCAAAGTTCTCAAAGTACATTCATGGAACTGCCACGCTCAATCCCAAGAGAATAAAGCTGATCCCATATTGGTATCCGCAAATGAATGTCGACATTCGCAAACCCGTTAGCCACAAGTTCGGCATTGAGCGACCCGGTGCCAGTAACGATATAAGTACAAGCGGAAACCTTGATGATGATAGTGACGACGAAGACGCTGTGATGGGCCTTCCAGCTGCAAATAGCAACGAGGATGATGACCGGCTTAGGAGACTCCGCGAAGCTCGAGATGTCATGGAGCAGAATGAGATGGCCCGTACTCGCGACTATGGTACTCTTACCAACGGCAATGACCCGAATGTATTGGATATTGAGGAGCGTGTGGCAGCTGGGCGCAATCGCGATGGCGACTATCCAATCTACGACTCGGACAGCGATGATGAAGATGACGACTACGAAGTAGCGAGAAGAGAGGGAGGTTTCCGATATTACCGCAAATGGGCGGAGCGCACAGCAACCAGCGTTGGCAGCACTTTGATCAATGGCTTCATCGCCATTATTCCTAAGCCAACGCCTACAGACGTGGGCGAAGGTGGTTTCTCTCTCGGCGTGCCGACATGGAAACAGCAAGGCGATGTCAAGCGTTTCAAGGCCCCCAAGGGCAAGCGTACGTTTGCCTCATACAAATTTTCACCGTGAAGCAAAACTAACTTTGACCAAAGGTATACATGTCCCTGTCCGAGTCGAGCCAAAGGTCCAACTAGCAACTGAACGAACCTTCCTCTCATGGCTCGAATTCTCTATCCTAATTGGCTCTATTGCCGCCACTTTGCTCAACTTTGGTGACGGTCCCGCCTTCGCAGCTGCCTGGGCCTTCACCATTATTGCCTGTATCGCGCTCATCTACTCTGCCGGCTTGTATTTGTGGAGGGTCAAGAAAATCAGGGAAAGAAGGGCTGTTGTGTACCATGACAAGTGGGGCCCAACGCTGCTCTGTGTAGGCTTGTTTGCGGCAGTTGCGGTCAGCTTTGGGTATCGTCTCGGTAAAGGAGGATACGACGGCCCTCTGAAGGGTTAGATAAAGGAAATGAGTGACAGTTCAAAGATTTTGGCAAATCACGTTTCATTGTGGTCAGGGGTTACTTCTCGGAATGTGTTGAATAAGCGGGCCGTGAGCGGCTCTTGTAATATAGCGTAGCATCGCACAAGCAGAACTTATGTGCACAACTGCCAGTTCGCATCAGGGTTTATTATAAGGTACTTGTTATTTGAATGTAAATGACTTTTTTTACATGGTTACCCATGGTACAAAATGACCATGATAAGGAAGTGGTGGTATCTTCTGCGCTTTCAAAGCCTCTGTGAAATGCCGCTAAATGCCTTATGAAACATGAACTCCAAACGCCAAAAGCAATGAACAAATGATTTCCTCGAACCGATGCCACGGGAGGGTATCTGAAATGTTTGATGAGTGACGAAATGCTCCGTGCGCTATGCTGTGCTGTGCCATGGGATGTTTCGTAAACGCTATGATGGATGGAGGGTGGTGGTTAGGTGTAAAGTGGGGAGAGAGAAGATGGACAAGGCTGCTGTGTGTCAACAGATCCTATTTTAGTCGTTCAGGTATGTGATGTTCAAACCCAAGGGCGGTGTAAACGTCCGCGAGGTGCTTCAGCCTCCTCATGTCTGAGCTGGGTCATTACGGACAGGCGAGACTAGCCTTTCTCGTGATCTCGAGGTGTTGTTGCCCCGAGAGCCTTTCCTGCGCTGAGGAGGTTCGGGAGGAATACGCATTGCGTCCTCAGGCTTGAGCTCACCGGTGAGCCACTGGCCCATGTGAGTTTGCCACCTCATGAGGTCCTCAGCCTTGGTTGCCTCGCGGAGCCTCCTGTGACGCACAAGTCTCTCTGCGACCTGCTGTAGTACGATCTTTGGGGGTTGGTACTCCTTCAAGCCACCTGGGTTCTCCAAGGTCGTCCTTGACAAATAGTCAGATGTAGCCGTTTCCATTCGCGTGAGAGTTTTGCCTCCATTGACAATTTTTGTTTCGCCTGTTTGTGGGTTGGTCCAAGACCCCTTTTCCCAATTATCAAGCTTGAGATCGTGTAGCCCCTTATCAACATTGAGGCGCTTGTACCAGCGATGCTCGCCTCTCGCGATAGTCCGCATCATCTTGTGTCGATCCTCGCCTTCGGTGTACTTGATCAAGACATTCTTGAACACGGCAAACTTCTCGCTCCATTTCTGAAGCACGGGCAGTTTACCAAGAGGACCTGGCCAGACTGCGGCGAATCCGTCATTTGTTGTATCGGGCCTACCGGTGCCGATTGACAAGAGAAGCGCTGGATCATGATCCCCATTTAGAGAAGCATGTTCGCTATAGGCAGCATACGAGGGGTTGTTCTCGCGAATACCACCATCTTTGAATCCTAGAATACCTTTTCCGTTCCCAGCATCGGCCATGAGCATCTCGAAGAAGAAAGGTGCGGCCGATGTTGCTCTTGTGACTTGCCAGATCTGGAGCTTATCGATGCCCTTGTTATATGGAGTCACCCAAGGCGGTGCTATGTCAGGATCGTATCTGTGATTGTATGAGCGCAGAAGGTACGCTTCGTCGATTAGACCGGAGTGTGTCGCTGTAAGGCAGATACTATCAAGAGTTAGCAATGATGAACTGAGTAGCCTTATGGCTCCACGGCCGTAATTGTAACGTTGGTGGCCATCCTAAAAGGCTCACTGAGGCTTTTGAGTCGAGTCCTCCGTGTGAGCGCATCGGCCAGCATCGCAAATAAACTTGAGAGCTGCATGCTTGAAAGGGATCCACTTACGATTGACATATCCTCTCTGTTGGTTTTGTTGGCTTTCCTGTATTCGATTCACGTGTGCTTGACCATGTCCCTGAACTGTCAAGTGAACCCGGAGCCGACGGTTCTGGTGTTTGCTCTTCGTCAGGATACCAAGGGTGCATATCGGCGCCATTGCAACTCTCGTGATGCTTGCAATACTGCCTTACGATTTCCTGAACTGCCTTCTCCATGGGCTTGTGATGGTATTTTGTTGCTAATGGAAGGACATTCCTCCGGTGACCGAATAAGTCGTGGCCGACACGTCTATAGATCTCGAGACATTGTGGCACTGTCATACGCAGTCGGGCGAGCATGACTGATATGAGGCCGCCCGTACTTGTACCATACATGTAGTCGAAGTAGTGGCATGGCAAGAGCTCGTCTTCATTGAAGTCGCGACGTTCGCTTCCTGCTACAGGGCCCAACTCCTTTTGTAGTCTTCGTTCGCATTCGGCAACTTCATGCATGAGTTGCTTGAGTATGAGAAGGCTAGAGTAGCCCCTGATGCCTCCGCCATCTGCAAATTCTTGTTAGCATGCGATTTTGTGTGGGAGTCCTTAAACCTGGACATGAGCAACAGCCAGTCCAGTAAATGCCATGGTATCGTACTGAGCTTATTGAACCCATTGATGGCTGATCTGGTGTGCGCATTCCATAACAGATTCGTCTTGTGCGAGTCGGGCGCATAGAGGTGGGATTGAAGGCGGCCATTCGTGGCCGCGGTAGCGGTAGCAGCAACAGCAGCTACATAGCGTCGATGTGGATCGCAGAGACAAGTTTGGGTGTGCCTTCAGCCATGCCCCTATATCCGAGGCTCTTTGCGCTCGCTCACAACACGCCGTCTTTACCACCTCGTATGCGCCGGAGTCGGTGTTGCACCCATGGATCGCGTAACAGAGAAGGCGGGACATACCTAACGTCAAGATGAGATCCTCCCAGCAGTTGTCCTTGTCAACGTTCATTTTCCAGGTTTCTCCAGTCTTGTCCTGAGCGGTGGCCGAAGTGCCTGTCGTCATGATACTCATCGGCCTCGACGGCCGTTCTGCGGGTGGTTGCAACATGGTCGCGGTTGGCGCGTTGGGTCGATTTGTACCGTGGTTTGCTCCTGAGCTATCCAGTAGGTCCCGCAAGTGTGTTCAGGTGGAGGATTTAGGTAAACGGCGGATCTGCGCATAGCAGGGTAGCGCAGCAGCCGTAGTAAATAAGGCCGTGGAGAGCCTCATGACAGCTTGCGCTGCAGGAAAGGGCGACGGTGAGGGTGTGCGGTTGACCGGGGGCGGATGCGGCTGTGGCTGATACCTGACGCTAGCGAGGTGACTTTCTGGGAATGCTTTGCCTTGATTTGCTCGGGGACTGGAAATCTTGCGCGCAGAGCCACTGCTGCGTCTCCTGAGCGCCCTAGGAATGACGCTGGGGACTGCTATCAATGTGATCGGGACCTTGTCAGGGGTTGTCGGGGATTTGTCCTGTGTGACTTTGTAGATTAAAGTGATGAGATCAGCCCGCTTGCGGTCCGCGATCCTTTCCAGATTTTGGGTACCACATCACATCACTCGGACGAGGGCACGATGAAGACAAGTCCGCTAGGCAGTCTGCAGTCCATGGCTGCACGTCCAAGCTGGAAAAGATAGGCAGCAACCGAGTGCACGAGTGTGGCTTACAATCTCAGGTACTACAGGTCCTATGCAATTAGACAGTCAGAGAGTCCTAGGAGAGTCGGAAACATTTGTCCAGATGACGCCTCCTTGTGATGTGTGAGACGAGCAAGCGAGTGGGAATAACACTCTGCGTCGCCAAAGGCAGGGCGAAATCTGGGGGTTGGAGCGTCACCTGAATGGCGTTTCCCCCGGTGCAGGCGTGCAGGTGACACCAAGGGCTCGATTACGGTTTGCTCAGACAGGATGCTCGTGAGACACTTTGGAAGGTCGCCAGCGACACTGTCTTTGTCGACCGCTCGAGATACGTACTTTGCAGCGCCGCCCGGTTGCCTTCCGCGCACTGAAGAAAAGTATGCCTTGTGTTTGGCCCCCGCGCGTTGCGTGCGCCTCCAACAGGCCATGTTCCTCTTGAAAAACTCGGACCAAACTTCTGTCTCGTCCAGGGCCAATCGAGTGAGTCTTGAGAGGGTGAGTCAAACGAACACAAACAGACGGTCGCAGCCTGTCCGTATAACCCTCGCAACGGTTGCCCGTAAATTACCTAATATGTCTCAGCTCAAACAGCCAATCACGGCTATCTGCCGCACAGCCTCATTCCTGGCCAATCAAAGCGCAGCTCGGCCAACGCCGACATCATCAGCGCTCCAGCCACTGCCCATTTGCCTGAGTCTTGTTTCCCTGGGGGCGCAGCTCCGGGCGTGACGCCGCTGGAATGGTCGGACGTTCTTTCATGACCCAGGCTCAGAGTCGTCACTCCACCTGCACCAACCCTCTGCCTCCCACATCACCAGACTCCAAGCGCCTCCCCCTATACAAAGCAGTTCGCGGCCACGGTCCACCAGTTTGTGAACGCACAAACAACGCCCTCAGCAAAGCAAGCGACACATAGCGATACCTCAACCGCCCACCGCCAGGTCGCCCTATCTCGCTCCCCAACGTCTCAGCCTCGCCTCTCCTCGGTCAATCTACGAATGTTGGAGGAAAGCATGACCTTCAAGTCGATCTCTACGTCTGGCACAGCGTCTAGTAAGGCGAGCAGCCTCTTTGACCTCGACGAGAATGGCAGTAAATCCATTCTTGTCTACAAATACCGTTCGGGCGCAAAAGGCCTAGAGGTTAGAACCGAAAGCGCACTCTGTGCCGAGCTTGACAAAGGCGAGTCGCCCCTAACGATAGTCCTCCCATCTCACTAACATGCTCCTTGTGCAGACCCATCATTACCATTCATACGCGTCACCAAGAAGCCCATACCACGCGGCAACAGTCGTCTAGATATTCTTGGCGAGGACCTCATGATGCCTGAGGAGCGTGAGAAATATGCCGAGAAGCCGACGCTCAAGGCATCTGTCGCCAACGTTGGATTGCCGACGCTCGCAAAGTGGAAGCACATGATCCTTGGAAGCTACGACGACCTCTACATTGTTTCGCGATCGGTCACACCCACACCAGAATCAAGTAAGAACAGCAGTCCGGAGTCAAGTCAACACGTCAGCCCCTCGACGACGTTCCCTTCGGATGTGAACCATCCCATGCGGGATCCGGATGCGTAGTTTGGTGGTGTTGAGGCTGACTGAAGCGCTTGGACGTTGAAGGCTCATCCAACACGTTCTACTTGCCTTATGCCAAGTGCTTGCGCGTCTCCACACCTCCCATCTTAGTGGTCATGTACTGCTTGTCGTCTAGTCCCCAATACCCAACGCAAACACGCAACCTTCTTTACGATTATACGTCTCCTACAAATCATTACGATACGATACCCAATGAACACTCTTCATAAGCACGGCGCTGGATGGAGTTCTTAGCCTTTTTCCTGGCCACTCACCTATGATACTCCCATTCGCTCCTAGGCATGGACAAAATTCCCTTAGCATGGCGGGTTTTATGCAACTAGCATTTCTTTTATTCTCGCTCCAGTATAGGTTACATAGCGAATACACTGTATTTATCTGGTAATTGCATCATCACTTGACACTAATCCCATATGGCATTTACTCTTGAGTACATATTAGTTGTATGTCTCGTGCCGATAATTTGTTGAAGCCTTCTGTATCTCGGCTCAAGTTTTTCAAATCGTCCTATGGTTCACCATCCGGAGACTTGGATGCAACCAAGGTAAGCTAACCAAGCAGGAGGTTCACAGATTGTGTTGCCACATCTTCGGCTGAAAATAAATCTTTTTTGTCTCCAATATCCATTAGGCCAAAGACGTGAGCTTGGATCTGGCACAAATTTTCCATAGCATCAACATCACTCCACATATGCCCTAAATATCCTCACATATATTGCGAAAACCACTAGAAAGGCACAGACATTCGCGAAGCAAGCCAAGCCCCCTCAAAATGGTGGACATTGATACTACGTCCATCTCTCTCGCAAGCCTTCCTCGTTGCAACACCATAGCACCCCAATCTACTTTCCCCTACTCGCTCCCGTCAACACCCTCTGAGACCATCTTTCCAACCCTAAATCACCCTTTACACTCTGTAGACGCCCTACTAAGCAGCCTCTATCACGAACTTCGTCGAAAATTGGTCTACTATGAAGTCATGTACGCCACGACCTCTTGCATGGCGCTTGCAGCGCAGTACTGCGAAGAGGACATCAATTCCTCCGTAGTCGGTTTCGAAGAGCGCGTAAAAGGCTCGCGGTGGTGGGGTATGGGGACTAGACTCTGGAATGATATGTTGTACAGGTATTGGGTAAGATGGAACGAGGGGAAGAAGAACAGCCAAGGAGAGTGTGGAGAATGTGAGAAAGTGTATTGGGGACGGAGAGAGATGTTGCGACAGCTGATGTGGGCGTTTTGGATCAGGGACAATGAGAAGAAGGAGAGAGAATATGCAAAGGACGGTAAAAGGAAGCATGCAGGGGAAGATATCTTGGAGACTGACGATTTGGTCTTGACTCTTGACTTGTCTCTCACGTCGTTGGCAGCCGAATTTGACGCCTTGGAGCTGGACAATGAGGACAGAACTTTGGTAGAGAGTTGGAGGGACGGCTTTACAAGCTCTACATAGTTACCTTCGCTTGAAATGTTTAAAACCCCTGAACGGAGAGGGTGGAAGAGGAGTGTGAGGACCGGATAGGGCAAGAGCGAGCGACATCAATTATGAGGGAACGGGAAAAAGAATGTAGACATAAGATGCAGTTCGCGTCAGAACTACCCCCGGCGCACACTAATGTCATGTGGATCAATATCGGAATGCAAGAATGCAAGGCAATATTGAAATGGTTCGTAAAGCCACAAACACACGTTTACCTTCTGTGGATGATGGAGCGAACGTGCTTCTGCGCACTTTGGGTATCATGTTATTCTCAAAAAAATTTGAACAGTTTCCCACCCACGCGGTCCCACTCCTGATCCCATCTATACTCGCTCTCCACAAGCGCACCTTCCTTAAGCTTCTTCCGCAGCCCATTTTCGCTACCAAACAGTTTGATCAGTTGTTGTGATAGTTCTTGAGAGCTCCCGAAGCCCTTGCCGTTGATGTCTTCTTTGACCAACTCTGGCCAAGCTTCGAACTTACCCCATCCAAGGACAGGAAGGCCTGCACCAAACATGTCGACAACCTTCATTGGCAGATCGACCCCAGATGATGATGTGTGAAGAGATACACCGAGGTCGGCAGAGGCCAGGAGCAAAGCATAGTCTTCAGGTGTGAGCCATGCTGTTGTGATGATGACGTTTGACAACTTCTTCTCCTGGTTGAGCGCCGTTACCTTCGACAGATAGTATTCCCTCTGCGGTCCTTTGCCCGTAATTACAACAAGAAGGTTGGGAAGATAGGTCTTCGATGTGGCTTCGGCAGAGTATTCAGTCAGCGCTTCGAGCAGTAGTGAAAAGTCTTCGTCTGCTGTCCAAGAGGTAGAGCTGACGATAAGTCTCCATGGTGTTTTGCATAAAGGCGAGAGGTCTTTCGCATATTGAGCGGTCTCTGAGAGCCTCAAAAGAAACTCAGCACGTTCTTGGGGGCCAATTGGGCGGAATATTGACGCAGGTCGGTCATGTAGGGGTTGAGCAGTGACGCCATATTCGTCCTTGAGCACACGAGCCATGGCATTGGTGACGGTGATGTTGTGCACTGCCGTCTTTGCGAAGACTCTTTCATATAGCGCTGATATTTTGACAAGTGGGTGGCTTTTGCCTAGCTTGAGTGCCAGGATGCTGTACCCGAAGTTGTGCCAGTCAATGATAAGGTCAGTGTTCCGAAGAAAGCAAACGAGACTTGCTATAGCAAGTGTTGGTATTGATGGAGGATTCTGGACGAGCATCCATCTTCCGGGCTCAGATCGGTATCCAAGGGCACGATACAAAGACCGTGCCTGCCAAATGGCTTTGAGAGGTGCTAGAACCGGAAATAGGAGTTTGCTGCTTGACCGGAGGAATCCAGGCGCTGGGACCAGTGGGATGACTTGGATCAATTGGTTTGAGACTATGTCTGGATGTATCTCTGATTCTGCGTGCAAGGTCAGGGCCCATGACGCCTTCAGTATGGGTGGAAGACATACCTTGGTATCCGATCAGAAACACCCTCCCCCCATGTTTGGCAATGCTCAAGGCATGGTACTGCATGCGGGGAGATCGACCAATATCGCCCAGCACGACGACTTGCACTGTCCTGCCCTGTCTCCACTGCAGGGGGTCTTTTCCATTTCGTGTCTTCATCTTGATCTCCTCACCTTGCTCGTCGACGAACCGGAGCGACTTGTCCTTGTACGGATCATACTGGCTTGGCGCGGTCACGAGCAAGAAGGTGAAGAGAGTGGACAGACCGACGATGATGCCCAGCACGAGCGAGAAGCCGCTGTTGAACTTTTCGGAGAAGACAATGTCGTCGAACATGATCAAGGGTGGTCTGGCGACGTCTGTCCAAGTGCGGCTCCTAACGTGGGAAACGTTGCAGCCTCGTGCGTCACAGGAATGTGTAGCAGCGGGCGCGATTGCGGAGATCAAGACCGGGGTTGCACCGAAACAGGAAGGCGCCCAGCACGATCAATCTGAGACCCCTGAACCAGATGAACGCGGCCGCTATCAAAAACGCCGCGTAGCCTCATGGCGCCAGACTAACGCCCCGCCCCATCCGCTCCCTTTCACTGCTCCTGCCGTCGAGCATTAGCAGACTGGAGATACCGCCAACCTACAACTCGTCGCAAGCCCGGCACGCTGGACGGCCCCATACGCATTTGCCCCTGTTAGCCCATGGCTTCGACGTATGCGCTGCCCATTGTTCCCACGACACATTCACACAACCATGGCCGCTCACAGTCGCACTACACCCCCGAGCCTTCGCCTTACTCCAACAGCCCACTGACCGGCGCCTCCCCTGCCAGAGAGCTGGGCCATCGACACTACAAGTCCGACATGAATGGCCAAGGTAGACTGCACGGCGCCGTGCGCTCGCCCTACGCTGAGTACAATGGACATGGTCCCAACCACGATCACGGCCACGATCGCTCCAATTCCAGCGACTCGGCATACACGCTGAAGCCCTTTTTGAATGGGAGGTCCAAGGGCAGAGCAAGAGGCGACTCGGACCTAGGCCGCTCGCCCCCGCGCAAGAGTGCCTCGTCCGCCAAATATGGCTTCTCGCCCATTCACGAGACTGCTCCTATGCCGCCCACCTCATCGTCATCGTAAGGACCGCCCGAGCTGCCCCACTCCTTATGGAATCTGACATTTGTCTAGATCATGGCTCAACCTTCCCGAAGCCCTTACTGCACTCCTCATCCCTCTCCCGTTCCTCTTTGCCTCATTGGCATACCCAAGTCGAGGCGAACGGCTTTCCAAGCTGCCTTCGACCCTCTCCGAGGCTGTTGCAGAAAGCGTACCCTCTCTCGAGTCTCAGATCACAACGTACAGCTCTCCGTTGCTGCACGCCCTCACACTTTCTTCGGCGACCTTACTACTGGTCGGCGTGATTGCCAAAATCAACTTCAGTTTGCAACCATTGGATAGACGGAAAGCTGAAAAGGGCACCTTCGAAATAGCCAATGCACCAAAGCGTATACTCAGCAACATTTTCAGCGTCTTACTGCCCTTTTATGCCTCAATGCAGGTGGGAGGGGCAAAAACGGCTTTCACGCTGCTGATTGCAGTAGCCGCTGGACTGGGGGCACTGGATCGCAAGCCAGGGAAGCATACACCATGGGATGACATCCGGCGTACACTGAGAACACGAAAGGCAACCTGCGGCGCCCTGCTTGTAGCGATCATTGCCGATGTTGCCAGCTCATGGAACACGACAAGCGCCTTGCTCGGCCACGGAGCTCTTCTAACTGCAATAATATTCGTGCCACCGCCTCTACCGATGGCCGCCTGGTCCATTAGAACGGGGAGCCAAAACGAGAATTCATACATCAACCAGGGCTCGTCCCGAGCCTCCTTGCCAAAGCCCTCATCCCCTCTCGTAAATTCCTTCGAAAACACACTTCTGACAATCGTGTCTGGCCTGTCTCTCATTGTTGTGACTATCGTGCTCTTTCTAGTATCTTCTTCATCTCCCTCGCTTTCTCACCATACTGTAGGGTTTTCGACTTTATCAGCTGCATCAGCGACGGCGCTTGTATACTTCTCTCTTCCAGCGGCATTGCGCAGTCAAAAGCACATTGGTTTGGGATTGGCATGCGTCTTGACTACCTCTTTTGCCATTTGGCAACACGATGATTCAGGCTTCCTGTCATCGTTCTTTCCTTTTATTTGTGCCGCAACTGCGGGAGCGGTTATCTTTGACACGCGGTCGCCTGCAGTTTCCACCATGCACACTCATAGTCATTCTCATTCTGGCCATCAGCATTCGCACGACCACCGTCAGGATCACGACCATGATCACCATCTACACGGAAATCACTCGAGGCTCTCTGCCTTCTTGATCGCGCGTGCGACTCCAGGGTCAATCATTCATAGTGTTTTGATCGAGAAAGACTCAAGGCGGATTGCATACTTTGGAGTGTAAGTCACTTTCTGGGCGCTCAATTCTTGAGATAGAGTACCCATACAACTCATAGCAACTTGCTAACTCCATGTAGACTCAATCTGGCCTTCATGCTTGTTCAATTCTTCTACGGCTTTGTCAGCGGTTCTCTCGGCTTGCTCACTGACAGCATTCATATGCTCTTCGACTGCGCTGGCCTTGCTGTAGGCCTGGCAGCCGCGGTGATGAGCAAATGGCGCCCAAATGCTCGCTTTCCATATGGCTATGGCAAAATTGATACGCTGTCCGGCTTCGCAAATGGTGTGTTTCTATTGCTGGTCAGTGTAGAGATCATCTTCGATGCCTTTGAGCGGCTTTGGGAAGGCCACGAGCTCCAACGGCTCAATGAACTGTTAATTGTCAGCGTACTCGGCTTTCTTGTAAACATTGTTGGACTCACAGCATTTGGCCATGCTCACCACGGCCATGGACACTCTCACGATCATGGCCACGAAGGTCACGACCACGATCATTCACATGGCCATTCCCATGACAACGAGAACATGCAAGGCATCTTCCTACACATCCTGGCGGACGCCTTAGGTTCTGTCGCTGTCATCATTTCTACTCTCCTCACAAAGTACTACGGCTGGTCTGGCTGGGATCCCATCGCATCTTGCATCATCGCTATCTTAATCTTTCTCTCTGCCATCCCACTAGTCAAGAGCAGCGGTGCGCGACTCATGCTCAGCTTGCCTAATGACATTGAATATGGCGTTAGAAATACACTAGGTGAATTAGGTACGCTGAGAGGTGTGGTGGGGTATGCAGTGCCAAAGTTTTGGCTAGAGGATGAGGGCGCAGCGCATGCGGAGGTACATGCCAAAGAAAAGAACGATTGTGGACATGAGCATAAACACGACCACGATCATGGACACAATCATGACCATGACCACAATCACTCACATGATCATTCACACAATCACTCACACACTCATGAACATGACCATGATCATGCTCCAGTGAAACAGAGAATACTCGGCGTTGTGCACATCATTGCGTCGCAAAACGCAGACCTTGAAGACGTTCGAGAGCGTACGACCCAGTTCTTGAAAGGTCGAGGCATGGATGTAGTTGTACATGTCGAGAAAGAAGGAGAAGGACGTTGTTGGTGTGGTGGCGGCAGCGGATCGAAGATGAACTAAGACATGAACATATTTTGTATATCACAGAGTTCTTGCATGAGCAGGAAAGCCAGAATCGGAATCTCATGTACATCATTAAAAGACATATTAAAGGCACATTAAACACTTCCTCCTGAACCGTCGGGTTGAGGGTATAGAAACGTGTGCCTCTCACCCACTTTCTGTCTTCTTGATGATGAATCCTACTTTTCCTTCAAACATACATAACGACTTGTGGGCATCCCTGCTAGAATTACCAAGGGAACTTCCCAAATGCAATCTCAGCTGTACTCCCACTCGTTGCATTCACGACATCGTGAGTGAAATTGAAAATCCATAGCCCCCAATCGCATGTGTTTGGCTGCCATTAGCTGAAGCATTGTGGATATACGTCGACATGGCAAAATGCTTCTCTTGCTCTTTTGCGGACAATGGTTCCATTCCAGCTTTCTTCACTGCAGAGTATAGTGCAGCATTTTAACTCTATTTCTTCGTCTCACATTTCTGTACGAAACCAGAAACGGACAATCAATAAACGAAGGCTGCTATTCCGCAATCTCTGGGGCCAATAGGAAAACACGCAAAGGACAGGATTGACTATGCTCTCTATGGAAGAAGCATCGGCCAGTGCGAGCCCTTCGTTTTTCCAGAATCGAATAAATGTACATCTCCTCTTTCTGCTCTCACTTCTATCCAAGCCCCCAATGGCGTAAAAATGGCTGAAACTAAAATTGTACCTTAAATGTCCGAGGCTCCAAGACCAAAATTCAAGACATGAGAGAACGTTGGACAAACGAAGCGACACCAATCACATGGTGATAACAAAATTGAGCGCCGCAAAGATAGATTTGAGCACAACAATGTCTAGTCCCCCCGCCTTGTATACATAACTTCGGCTTTCCAGGTCTCTTTGCCTTCCATACGACTGTAGATCTCCATCAAAGGATGTCTAACGCACACAATCATTGTATGGCTTGCTTTGCTCTTGGCAACACAAAGATACGTCTCAAAAAATCAAAACACGCTTTAACGCACATACGACATGCACTTGTGAAAGGAGACATAGTCAAGGAAAAGAAGTGGAGCATGGTTGTGAAGAGTGACATAGTTCAGTTAAACGTAGAGTGTATGGGATACATGCGAATTTCATGAGGCTTTGGTCTTGTTGACAACGGTGCTGACCTACACTCAGAGAGAAGTTACAAAGTGTTCTGACCCAAGGCTCAAGCAGACGATGTACTTGAGGAGCATATACTATGATACGTAAGGTAAGAGATGCATCATGCTGAGGGCATAATTGAAAAGGAAGCTAGAAAATTAGAGAAAGAATGTGTCTCGAGAGGATGCCTCAAAATCATTCGCTCTAACTATGGCAAGCATATAGGGCCTTATGACTGCCATTGCATGGCTTATTTGCCCATGCTTGTGAGGTATGTCTCCCATCCAGCTTCCAAAAGCGCTTTATCTTTCCTAAGAACTTCTTTCTCATTGCCCTCCATCCACACCCTCAACCTCTCCCTAACCGCCAAATCACTCGCTCCCAAGATCCTCACGGCAAGCAATGCCGCATTCGTCGAGTTGTTAATGCCAACAGTGGCGACTGGCTCGCCCCTTGGCATCTGTGTCATGCTCACTAAACTGTCCCAGCCATCCATATGCGTCGCCTTTACCGGCAGTCCAATAACAGGTAAGGTTGTCCAAGATGCACACATTCCAGGAAGATGTGCGGCGCCACCCGCTGCCCCGATGATGACTTTGAGAGATGTGGAGGCTGCAGACTTAGAAAACTCTCGCAGCCAGTCCGGTGTTCGGTGAGCAGAAGTGATGCGTGTTGTGAAAGGAATCTGGAGTTTCTCTAAGATTTGTAACCCTGCTCTCAGGACTGGGAGGTCAGAGTCTGAGCCCATGATGACGGCTACAAGGGGCTCTTCTTTTGAGTTACTACGATCTGTACGCGCTTCCAAAGCCTTGCCCTTTTGGCGATCTACAAATTCGATAAGGGGTTGAATTTCACGTTCTGCGGCTGCGAGAGTGGGTGCTGTAATGGTGATGTGGCCCATCTTCCGCCCAGGTCGGGCTTCACCTTTGCCGTAGAGGTGTACTGATGCGTTAGGGGACTCAAGGGCTTTGTTCGCTACTTGGACGTGCGAGTCTGATGTCTGACCGCCGAGGATATTGAGCATGATTGATGGTTCACGAAGGCGGAGGCTCGTCTGAGAGATTGGTAAATCGAGAATTGCGCGGAGATGGGCATCGTATTGTGAGATGGGGCATGCTTCGATAGTGTAGTGCCCTGAATTGTGTGGCCGAGGCGCAATTTCGTTCACAAGGAGACTGTCGTCTTTCAGCAGGAACATTTCAACACCGAAGACACCCTTCCCCTCGAAGGCGCCAATCGCTTTCTTTGCCAATTCTTGTGCCTTTTGCGCTGTTGCCTCGGATACATTCCGAGGAGGTGCATACGTGAGCTTGCAGATACTGTCTTCGTGCACTGTCTCTACCGTGGGAAACGTAAGTACGCCATCCTTCGTCTTGACAACCATGACGGCGAGCTCCAATCTGAACTCCGCCCACCGCTCCGCATATAGCGGTCGCTTACCCAACGCCTCAAATGCTGCATCCGTGTCTGCCTCACTCTTGACCACAAAATTACCCCGCCCATCGTACGCCTCTGTCTTACTCTTCAGCATGAACGGATACCCATACGTAGCTCCCACCTCTTTCAGTCCCGCAACACCCTTGCCCTCCAGATCAATACTGTCTGCAACATCAACACCATGTTCTTTCAGGTACTGCTTCTGTGCATATTTGTCCTTTATGATCCGAAGCGTTTTCCAGCTCGGTTCAACGACGACCTCTCCAGCAACCTCTTCCAGCATGTGTGTGTCCACGTGCTCAATCTCGACTGTGACGACATCGGACGATTGCGCTAATTTCTTCACAGCCGCTGCGTCTTTAAATGAACCCTCTATGTGGCCGTCGTGTGCTGATATCTGCTTGGCTGGAGAGGCTGCGGCATCCAGGACGTTGACTTGAATGTTGAGCCGATTTGCGGCTTCAATAAGCATGCGGCCAAGTTGGCCGCCGCCTAGGACTCCCACTTTTCGATTGTCGGCCATTTCAAGATTATTCGATTGTACGTTGAAGTGGGATTGTTACAAACAAGGGTGGTTATGACTGCTTTAGGTCAATGAACGGGTTGGGTTTAGGCCGGCGCGTTGTGGTTGGTCAAATGTGGGGAAATCGGGAAAAATTTCGTCTTGCAAAAAGTTCAATCACTGTCGGAGACCCCACCTCCAGATACGCGATAAGCATCCAGACCCGAGAAGCATAAATGAGTCCATGGCATGTTAGATGGACATCACAAAATACACACCATCAGAAGATAAGTGTACATGAGAATACCTCATGAGCTCGACAAAGCCCACTAGGTTGCTTCATTGCATAATCGAGCATTTGAGTATCTTTTTGCAGGCCTTCGAAGAGCCCTTGACAGTCATGATGCACGCCTCGTAAGTGAATTCCCATGATCATGACCACGCCGACAACCCAAAAAAACCATACCCCTTCCAGCACACACTTAGACCTTGAAACCACGCGACCTTCTGCGGCCACGAGCGCGCTCGAACTTGCGGCCCTTGCTCTCGACGTAAGGCTTCTTGTGGGAGTGGGGTCCGAAGCCAAAATGCTTGACGGCCTCACGCGCGTTCTTGGGGCCGCGGATGAGAACCGTGTTGGATCCAGTGGGGAAGCGGGTGGCAACCTCGTCGATAGTGAGGGTCTCACCACCAGCCTTCAGGATGCGGGCGCGGGCTGCAGCAGTGAAGCGGAGAGCTGCGACTGAGAGCTTGGGGAGCTCTAGAAGACGGTTGTCATCGGTGACAGTGCCAACCTATTCCTCCATTAGCCAGTTTCTCCTGCGACTGTGTTCGGATGCCATACAATGACAATGGTCTTGCCCTCATGAGACTTGGCAGACTGCTTGTTGGCTGCGGTCGCAATGATGCGGGACAAGCTGACGGCTATCACGAAGTTAGTCAATCTCGATGGCAGGACATGTGCCTTCGGTTGGCTTACGAGGGCGGTTGATCTTGGACATCATGAGACGTCGCAGAACCGTCTTGTTGAAGGGGGCATCGGTACGGCCTGTATCGCAGTCAGCACACAACCCCAGACAACCACATTTGAAGGACTTACGAGCCAGGAACTTATACAGACGCACCAACAGCTTAACGTAGGGGTTGGTGGACTTGGCGACCTCTGTATACTCGTCAATCTCCGTACTCTTGAAGGGTCATGTTGCGTCTCAAAGACAGCGAATCGCCAGCGCATTGCTGCACCGACTCGACGGGGTATCACATACTGCGGTGCCCGTCTCGAACATGATGGCGGTCAAGATCAATGCCCATCTTGAATGATTATGAGCGTGTGGTGTTGTCGAACTGTGGGTTAGTAACGGTCGCTGAAGTTCAAGAGGGTCGAAAATTCGCGAAGTTCGTGTGGTCGCCAAGCCGCTAACGCATCCACCGCTTATGGCAGAACTTTTGCCAGCGGAACAATACCATGTGAGAACAAGCGGCCTGAATATGGTTGAGTTGCGAAGTAGTCAAAGTGTGGCAGTTGTGAACTGATAGGAAAGGATCTAAGCATACTTGTTATCTGTTTTTGTTGTTGTAATGTCCAATAGTATGGAAGAATGGAGCTGGAACAACTCCTTCTTCAAGGCTGTCAATCCTGTCCTCAACTAATTACACTACGCGTGCCAAAACACTGTCCATTCTACCCGCACCAAAGTTTCAAGCTGTTTTCCCTCACACATGCATTACCATTATGTAGCTAAAAAAGTATATACCTATTGCAACCTTTCAAAAGCGCTGCGAGATCTCTATATAACACAAAGCGTACTTTAATCGTTTTCCCGTCGTTGCTCCCTGACATGCAATTGAACATGACTGTTATAAAAAAAGAAGCAATGTCAAAGCACCCCTTCAAGGCATGATAAGAACCCGCTCGTCTATGCTTTCAAACACCAGAACACACAGAGAACCCCAATTGCACTCCAAACCCACACCAAAAGTTATAGGAAGACAAGGTAGAAGAAGTGCGAAGTAAATCGATCAAGTTCTCAACACGTAGGCTATAGTGCAGTCGCAGCCAAGTATCCCAAGATACGGAAACATGGAGCATTTGCGCTTCAACCGTCGGGGGTCATTCATACACCTTTCTCGCCGATGAGCTTGCCGAAACCGCTGACAACCTTGCCAGTCGAATCGGGGGCATAGCGGGGTCCGAGGGAGCCGAGAATCATGAACATGGAGATGATGACAGCGGCGAAGATCATCAGCTTGCGGAGCACAGGGCGATTGTAGCCAAACTCTTGCCACTTCATGCTACCTTGGCCGAGATACTCTTTAAGCTTCTCTCCGCCGAGCTTGTAGAAGATGAGACCTCCAAGAGCAATGCTGTAGCCAAAGGCTTGGAGAAGCGTGACAGGGTCCTTGAATAGGAACATGGATGCAAAGACGAGGAGGATGTCCTTGAGCACGCCGGAGAGGGTGAGGACGAGCGACGAAGTCTTGCCAATCTAGAGTACTGTTAGCGGTAACAAGGCAGGAGAACGGGAGCAGTACGGACCAGGAACACTACAGAGACGTTGAGCAGGAATGCAACAGATGCGTTGGCAAAGAGCGTGAAGAGACCGACACGGTCAATGTCGACCATGGTCAACTTGGGAAGCTCGGTGAAAAGTAGCACCATGCCGTTGATGACGGCGCAGGCTGGGGCGTAGTAGTAGAGCGAGACGAGAGGATCCATCTTGAAGTCGGAACCGCTGAGTAGGCGCTGGACCATGACCAGTCGTACCGCCTCAAAAACGATGCCTGCAACCTGGAAGAGGAATCCAATCATAACAAACTGAATTTCGCCCATGGAAGCAATGACGACACCAATGACAATGAAGGAGACATTTCCCAGAGTCTTCAAGTTGACAGGGGACACACCCAGAGTCCAGGTGGCTATGAGCACAGCAACGGGTGTAGTAGCCTATCAGGGGTCAATGAGTGGTATAAGCCTTGACCTGTTTTGTTGCAACGTACCTTTAGCATCTGGATGAAAGCTACACTAAGGTAAAGATATGCCTGGTTACCGCAGATCAAGCTCAAGCTGAAGAAGAGACCGATGGGCACAATCGCTCGAAGGTATACGCGGCCGGTCATGGGCACCTTCTTTCTCGAATCGAGGATGGTGGTGAAGCGGGCAAGGAACTGGGTCATAAAGGTTGCAAAGATCAAATGCCATGTTGTCAGGAAGATGGGGAAGTCTTGTCTGGCGTGTTAGTGTGTGATGTTGGTGTTGGAACAGCTGTCACTTACGGAAGTTTGCTGTATCGAGGATGTACTTGTTGAAAACAATGGTGCTCGAGCTGAGAGAGATCCATGTGCTGCGCGGCGATTAGTGGGTGCAGAGCAGCATAGGATTTGAGTGAGCATACGCAATGTAAACGGCAGGATGGAAGGAGGCGGGTTCTGGCGCAGACTTGAGCGAGTCTGGGTTCACAGTGGGTAGGACTGGCTGGGCCGGGTCGCGCGCAGCGTCGACAGAAGATCTGACTTTCTCGTCGGAAGACATGTTTGCAGGTGGCGACTGAAGAGGGACGGGTGAAGAGGTGGTGGAGATGGTCGACGAGTGCGATTGGGGTTCGAGGGTCAAAGGAGAGGTGGTCGCAGCGCGGAGGGTTGGATGGTTTCGCCGGGGTGGTCTAGCGCGGCTTGCTGGGAGGGCTCACAAAAGGACAAGGAGGAAACACAATGCGTGGCACAGGCAGCACTGAAGAGCTGTGACGGCGCGCACACGAGGCAATGGGGAGATAAGTGAGTGAAGAGAAGTGTTGGGAGTTGGGAAGGTGACGGGCTGCTTGCGCTAGGGGAGGGGCGGAGCGGAAATCAGCACAAAGCCCTTCCAGGCCGTCACACAGGGGTACTGCCTAAAGACGCTATTACTGGGCAACGGCGGACTGGCGAGCTTGATATGCAGGCAGATGAAGATTTGCCAGGAAGCAGCACGGGTGCGGGCAGCGCAGAGGCGACGTGAAACAGATCGGCTGTGGGCCTGCGGCGTGGACGCGCAATCAGGGCCCGAGAATGGCCGTGGTTGTTTTTTTTTTTTTGCGCCGACTCGTCTCGTCTCCCATACTGGACAAAGAGGCTACTTGGACAGCATGGCGGCGAAGGAGGCCGGCCCAACACCGCTGGAAATAGCAGCGGGGGACCAGGGCTTGCCACCATTTGTCCCCCTTTGCATACATTAGTAACCACGTCGCACGCAAAATTTGTGCTGTCTGCGCTGATTGCAGGATGTCTTGACTGGAGACGGTTTGATTGACAGTATGGACGGACAAGTATACAGAGTCGCACGGTGCTATCCACAGTCAACAGGGCGCGAGACAGCCAGACAGCCAGACAGCCAGACAGCCAGACAGCCAGACAGCCATTCAGCCAGATAGCCAGACATCCGTAGCCACTCGGTGTGCCCACGGGCCGCCCTGTTCTTCTCCTCGCCCCTTTTCTGCCCGTAGCCGCATCAAGCTCCCAGCTCCCAGATCCCAACCCGCGTCTGCGGCTGGCGCCCCCCCAGTGCTGCTCGTGTGAACCCTGGGACTCGACCCGCTTTAACAGAACATCGCCCTTGGCACGCTTGTTTTTGTCGCGAGCTATAATCCCCTCCACCACGCCCCAGGCGCTTCTGGCCACTGCTCCACATATCGTCCGTCTGACTTCACCGTGTCATTGCTCGCACCGAGTACATGTTGCACCTCGCCCGCCAGACTTTAAAGAGAGTTCCCAGTTTCCAAGAGCTGTTGCAGGGCAAGATGGGATCCGCCAAGGAAGAAATGTACGTTCACCGCCTGCCCGCCATGCTTCCATGGAGCACGAGCTGACAATGCAAAAGTTCAGTTGATGTCCTCGTCATTGGCGCTGGGCCCACGGGTCTGGGAGCTGCAAAGCGCCTTCATCAGATTGTGTGTCTGCACTTTTGTTCGGCGTGGCGGGGCACCTGCTAACACGCTCAGGATGGCCCTTCATGGCTAATCGTGGATTCCAATGAGACTCCTGGTGGTCTTGCTTCAACAGATGTGACCCCAGAAGGCTTCGTGAGTGCTTTGTAGCCACCAATCGAGTCTTTGTCAATACTAATCGCGACCCAGCTCTACGATGTCGGCGGCCATGTCATCTTCTCCCACTACAAGTACTTCGACGACTGCATCGACGAGGCCCTCCCGCGCGACGATGACTGGTATACACACCAGCGTATCTCCTACGTCCGCTGCAAGGGCCAATGGGTCCCTTATCCCTTCCAAAACAACCTCTCCATGCTGAATAAGGACGATCAAGCCAAGTGCGTTGACGGCTTGATCGACGCTGCACTTGAAGCTCGTGTGGCCAACACAAAGCCCAAGGACTTTGACGAGTGGATTATGCGGCAGATGGGTGTCGGAATCGCAGACCTCTTCATGAGACCATACAACTACAAGGTCTGGGCAGTGCCCACCACCAACATGCAGTGCCAGTGGCTCGGAGAGCGTGTCGCTGCTCCCAACGTCAAGGGTGTCATCAACAACATCATCCACAACAAGACTGCAGGCAACTGGGGGCCAAATGCAACTTTCCGTTTCCCTGCTCGAGACGGTACTGGCGGTATCTGGATTGCTGTTGCAAAGACACTGCCAGAGTCAAAGACACGGTTCGGCGAGAACAGCACAGTCACAAAGGTCGACGCACCCGCCCATAAAGTCATCCTCAAGGACGGCACCGTAGTCAACTACAAGAAACTTGTCAACACCATGGCTGTCGATGCGCTCGTGGAATCAATGGGCGACAAGGAACTCATTGGCCTCAGCAAGGGCCTATTCTACTCGAGCACTCACGTCATTGGCGTTGGAATCCGCGGTGAGCGCCCGGAGCGCATCGGCGACAAGTGCTGGCTATACTTCCCCGAGGACGACTGCCCCTTCTATCGTGCCACCATCTTCTCCAACTACTCACCATTCAACCAGCCTCAAAAGGACGCCAAGCTGGCTACCCAACAGCTCGCCGACGGCTCGAAGCCTAGCTCTACCGAGCCCAAAGAAGGCCCCTACTGGTCGATTATGCTGGAGGTCTCCGAATCGAGCCTGAAGCCCGTAGACGCAAAGAACATGCTCAAAGACTCGATTCAGGGCCTTATCAACACTGAGATGATCAATGCTAGTGATGAGATCGTATCCACGTACCACCGTCGCTTCGACCACGGATACCCCACCCCTACGCTTGAGCGCGAGGGCGTCCTGACGAAGCTGCTGCCCGCTCTCCAAGCACAAGATATCTGGTCGCGTGGTCGTTTCGGCTCCTGGCGATACGAGGTCGGTAATCAAGACCACTCGTTCATGTTGGGTGTCGAGGCCGTGGACAACATCGTCAATGGAGCCGTTGAGTTGACTCTCAACCACCCTGACTTTGTCAATGGCCGTAAGAACGAAGAGCGCCGTCTCCAGGACGGTGCTCAGATCTTTGCTCAGCCATCTCTCGCTCTAAGGAATAAAGGTGTCGACTAGATGCCACGCCACCAAGGCGAGCTCATGAACACATGGTGCTTTGAGGGATATTTATGGGATACCACGCAATGACTTGAATGAGATAGGCTGCATACAGCAGGGAGTTCGCATACGTGTGCGTATGAGGTTACGTTAGATAGAGGGACTTCATTAGGCATGCCACAAATGTCGGTGAAGCTAATATAAAGGTAGACATATTCTGTCAAGAGGCACAGGAATCTCACCAAGCTTACTCCAACCGAAGCAATTTGCAAACTTTGTGACTGTCATGACAAGCAGATCATCAATGCACACCTTCCTTTCTCTACTAACTAACTGGTTCTGGCGTGATTCACGGCTGAAAATCCCGTTCCCCCCCCCCTCCCCCTCCTCCCCTTGACCCTTGAGTGTTGAAATCTCTAGAGTGCACATCATAGACGGGTGCCACCACAAATCAAGGCAGCACGAGCGTGCGGGTCTGCCATGGGTTAAGCCTCTGTTTCAAAGTCAAGTAACACCCCACCAGCGGCCCGAATGCGCATCCATACCCCCGCCGTGTAACAAATGAGACGGTGGATCCGGGTACGACATGCTGAGATGCAAGGACTGAGAAATCGAGTGCGCAATTGTGGTGTGCGCGTGCAGCAAATGTGTCCTTTTGTGTAGGCATGGTGGGTGTGGAAAGGGGGACCGGGAACATTAAGCCCTCTGACCTTTGAAACAGAATCATTGTCCAACACCCACCTAGGAAAGAGAGTCCGGTCATGTTAATTGAATTCATGCAAAAGAGTTTGGGAAAAAAATGGGATGGGATTCCCAAGGCGGCCTCTAGAACTACTCAAAATCTTAACCCCACGCTACCCTCTACTTGCCCTGTAATACCTCAGAAGCTCGCGTTCATCATCATCTTTTGCTGCCCACTCCTGGTCATCGACTGGCAACGTTTGATGCTTCCATGCCTTGCCGCCAGCTCCATAATCTCCGCTGACTTGCGCGTCACCCACAATGACCCACTTGTAGATCGTCAACCCCTCCAGACCCACCGGTCCACGCGAATGGATCTTGTTTGTCGAAATGCCCACTTCCGTGCCAAAGCCATATCTTTGGCCATCCGCCATACGCGTTGATGTATTCCAATACACTGAGCTAGAGTCAATGGCTGCGAGGAAGCGTTTGGCAGTCTGCTCTGATTGGGTAAGAATAGCATCAGTATGATGTGACGAGTGCGCGTTGATGTGTGCTATGGCCTCGTCCAAATCGTGCACAGTTTTGATGGCGAGTATGTAGTCGAGGAACTCGGTGTCAAAGTCTTCGGGGCCTGCTTCCTGCAGCAATGTTGCAGAATGCGAGTCCAGTCCTCCTTTCAGGACGGAGAAAGACGCAGGGTCGCAGCGGAGTGACACGCCTTTTTGCAATAGGGCTTCTGCAATGGTGGGAAGGAGACTAGTGAGTGCTGATTCGTCAACGAGAAGCTGTTCCAGGGAGTTGCAGCCCGCAGGATACGAAGTCTTTGCATCGATGATGATCTTGACAGCTTTACTGATGGGATAGTCACCACAGAGGTAGGTTGAGCAGATACCATCAGCATGACCAAGCACGGGGATGGTAGTCGTGTCTTTCACGTAGCGGACGAGCTTGTTTCCACCTCTTGGGATGCATAGATCAATGTACGTGTCCTGCTTTAGAAGATCGGCTATGGCATCGTGAGTCTGAACGAGTTGCAAACAGTCTGAAGGTACTGCTGTCGAAGCGAGAGCTTTGGAGACGATGGAGGCGATGGCTGCAAAACTGTTGCTGGATTCCCGCCCGCCCTTGAGGATTGCTGCATTCCCAGACTTGATGGCCAGAGCGGAGATGTTTGCGATGACTTCGGGGCGGGCTTCGAAGATGATTAGAAGTACGCCGATGGGGCATGTTATCCGTGATAGGGTGAGGTTGTCGTCCAGCAGCGTCTTCGCAGTAGTTTTGTTGATGGGATCTTCCAAGTCCCTTACATCCAGAATTCCTTGCAGCATGTCCTCATACTTGCCCGGCTTCCCCAAATCTAGTCTCTTCACGAGGCTCGCGCTGAGCGTCCCACCGGCTGCAGCCTTGTTGGCGTCTTCCAAATCCTTGGTGTTGGCTGCTAGCACTTCTTCTTTGCCGTTCGCTAGCGCTTCATGCATAGCCGTCAATGCGGCATTCCGCTCCTCGGTAGACAGCACAGCGAGCTTCCGGGAGCCGAGCCTGGCGGCCTGAGCGACCTCAATGGGTGTCGCATTCGTAAGAGACATGATGGCCTTGTTGGGGTTGCTTCAAGATATGGTGACTTTGTGGGCGAGACGCGGTGACTTTAGTAATGTTTTGTGGTTCGGGCGGGTGACTCAGGCCCGCTCAATGGAGAGCAATATTTCTCCTGAGAGCGTATGCAGGGTCTCGCGCTGCTGCAGGTGCTATTGGCGATCCCGAGACAAGTCGTATGAGGATGCTGCAGCAGCGGCATCTAAGGACAGGCGCATTCACACTGTAGTGGGAGACAGAGTTATTGGTGTTGCGGGGTGCCCAGGCTAGCGCCACAACCGTTGCAGCCAAACCCTCGTACATATCCCTCTTCCCACAGGCATCTTGTCATGGCCATGCAGTCTGTTCAATTCAACACTCGATAGGCAATATTGGAACGGCCGGGGCTGTGTCATGAGCCGTCTTTGGGCCATGCCGGAGCTGAAGCGGCACAGCTGGGAGTTGGGATGCCGCGTCCCAGGCCGGCTCGTGTGCGAGTGGGTGTGGCTGGGGCTCAGCGCCAACCACCTCGGCGTCACCTTGCCAACCTCGCCCATATCTGCCCACTCGCCGCATCGCAATTGGCATGCCACGCCATTCTAGCCCTGATGCTAGCCCTGATTGTTCGCTGAGATACGTAGGTCCCAGCTCACGAGATGGCTGGAGACTGCTTTAAAGACATTTATCTGCCGGGTCGCTGTCCCTTGCACAAGCATTACACACACACCACACCATCTCTCTCTCGCTCTCTTCCTCTACCTCCTCAAGTGCTGAGCAGGTAACTAAGCAACGCATTCTGTTGCGCAGTAGCCACACCCGGTCTTTGGCCAGAACCCCCCCTCCAACACCCCACTCGAGCAAAGTCAGCAGAGATCCATATCCGGCGCCATCCGTCAGCATCAATCGCTGCCAGCCGTACAGTCACGATGCGCTCCACCATAAGAGCACTCACCGCGCTTGCTTCGGCAGCACTCATCGCACCCTCGGCCGCACAAACATGGTCCAACTGCAACCCCACATTACGAAGCGATTGCCCGCCGGATTCAGCACTCGCACGAACCGTCAACATCGACTTCAGGTCGGCATCAGACAGCTTCACACCCCAAGGCAACCCCACATACGGCTCAGATGGTGTCTCATTCACAGTCGCCAAGTCTGGAGACTCGCCCCAACTTACCTCAAAGTGGTACATTATGTTTGGCAAGGTCGAGATCGTCACCAAGGCAGCACCAGGCGCCGGCATTGTCAGCAGCTTTGTCCTGCAGTCCGACACCCTCGACGAGATTGATTGGGAGTGGCTCGGCGCGGACCCCGACCAGGTCCAGACCAACTACTTTGGCAAGGGCCAGACGACAACCTACAACCGCGGCGCTTTCCACGCCGACCCAGGCAGCCAGGCAGGCTTCAAGAAGTACACCATCGAGTGGACACCGCAGCAGATTGTATGGCAGATTGAGGGGGTTACCGTCCGAACCCTCGAGCCTGCAAACGCCAACAACCAGTATCCTCAGACCCCTATGCAAGTCAAGTTTGGTGCGTGGAGCGGTGGCGATCCAGCAAACAACCAGGGCACGATACAGTGGGCTCGTGGCCCAACCGACTACTCCAAGGGTCCTTTTGTCATGAAGGTCAAGTCGCTCTTGGTCCAAGACTACTCCACTGGCACGCAGTACGTCTACGGTGACCAAAGCGGAACCTGGGGATCCATCAAGTCAGTGGGAGGTACCATCTTTTCCGGCGGTAAGGCTCCGGTTCAAAATGCACCCGAGATCACAGCAACAGCCTCTGGACAGCCCATTCCCTTCACACCGCGGGAGACCTCCACCTACGACCGTCCAAGTGTCTATCCCTGGATCCCGAACCCGTCTGCCACACAAGCACCACAGTCTACCTTCTCCAACTATCCCGGGCTTCCGGCCGGGTGGACTGTCTCTGATACTGGCAAAGTTGTTCCACCCAGCTCAGCTCCTGTCAGTAAGCCTTTTTGCAACCCCCTTTTTTTTCTTTTCCACTATGCTGACTATCTTCGCAGACATCCCATCTCGCTTCGCCTACGCAATTGCCTGCAGCTTCGCCCTCGGATTCATCTGGCGATTCTAAGCCTGAGGTGGTGACTACCTACGACAACAGGGGCTTCACCACCCTCGTGACCGTCTATCCTGGCACGACCCCACCACCGGCCCGACCTACTTCTGGTAAGAGCGCCGGTGTCCTGGAGAACAACGCTGCGCAGTCCGCTGTCCCTGCTGCACCACTAAAGGGAGATGCTCCCCAATGGCTGGCTTGCACCTTCATTCCTCACGTATTGGCTGTCGTTGGCGGTGTCATCATCGCAAATTTCTAAGATCATCCACAACTAGATGAGCTACGATGATTTTGCCGTTACGATTTATGTGAAAAACATGCTTGTTTGGGTGGCAGTGGATTGTTGGTGTTTTCGAGGCGCACTTATTGGTCAAGTTGTGGCTCAGTACATGCCCGAACTTTAGTCGCAAAGCCCACGGTCCGTACTGAGAAGTGGGTGTTGTATGGTGGAAGCCTGAGATTGGGCTTTGTACATGGCATTTATGAATATGAAGGGATGGGATTTTGTACATATTTTTGCATCGCATAGCGTGGGAAAGAACATGATCTATTGCTCTAAAATAGATTAATACCGACGTAAAGTCAACTGTAATAACATTGATACACAACATTTTTCCATTTTATCCATCACGATTCGCGATTGGAAAACATCTCTGGAAAGTTATGGTCTACATTCACCATGCTTGCTACAGCATCATCCAACTGTTCTTATGGCAATCAACCTCGCCATCGCCAGCTCTTCCAGACGAATGCACAGAAGAACTCCCTTACTTCAATAAGATGCTCCCTTGTGCCTAGTCTTCAATATACCTGCAGCATGCCCAACATGACTGTATATTCGTCAGCTACAAAAACTGCCACGCGGTTGGCCGAGCTAAATTGAACATGAGATTCCTGTCTTACACCGAGTTGTGCGGTATGCTAGGCTGTGTCAATTGACGAATTATACACAAAGAAAGGGAGAAGGACAACTCACCCCCTTCGCACCGCATTCCTTGATTGGCTTGTCGGCACAGATCTTCGTGCAGACCTGTGATTTAACCGACGGAGTAGGTGCGGATTCGGACGATGAGATGGGTGTGGAGAACACAGGGCTTGATAACGTAAGTGTTGCCAAAGTGGCGAGAAGAAAGAATGTTGTCTTCATGTTAGTTGACTGCAACACAGTACCAAGGGAGTTCACTCATTAAAATATTGAATCATGGGTTGCACAAAAGCGATATTACCTCTTCCCACTACAGTCCCCCCCCATGAATTGACTGCTAGCGCGAGACGAGGTGTGACGAGATCTGGTCCGTGCGGCAGGAAGGGGTCACATCTTTGATCACACAACTTTGGCAGTAAACAGATGCTTGCGCTTCACTATCGTTCTTTTTTTTTGATAATGAGGTCTCCAAAGGCTCGCCTCTCATATAAGGAGAGAATTCAGATACATACAATGCATGATCTTGGTTATAAGCAGACAGAAATCTCAATCTACCTCCAGATTCCTCAGACAACGATCTCTCTCTGCCTTCGAACAGGCGAGACGCCTCCACCTCCTCCACCAGGCCGTAAGCCTATCCTTGATACGCCAAAGAGACAAAGACTTGTTGCTTATGCGACTCAGGATCACGTTCAAAGAAGAAAGCCGTGGAAGGAGGTCGCAGCAGAGCTGGGGTGGCATCTTTGCAGCAGGACGCTGAAGGCAGCATTTGAAAAAGAGAGATACTTCAGACGCGTTGCAACAGAGAAACCTCTCCTCACAGATAAGCATAGATATGATAGACTGGTTTGGGCATATAAGCATGTTGAATGGGAAGATCAAGACTGGCTCAGAGTTGGATGGAGTGACGAGATGTCTGCAAGACTAGGAGGAGGCAAGATATTTGTGACAAGGATGGCAGAAGAGAGACTTGATCAAGACTGCCTTATCCCTCGTTTCAGACGTTACTCATGCTGCATGGTCTGGGGCATTATCTCAGGCCTATTCAAAGGGCCTCTTATTCTCTTTGAGAAAGATTGGTGCGTGAATAAGAAGAAGACAGTTACTTCTCACGTCTATATTAAGCATATTCTTCCTTACATTAAGGAATTCCAAAGAGAGATGGCTGCCTACTTTAATAAAGAGATGATCTTTATGGAGGATAACTGTTCTATTCATAACTCAAAAGAAACAAAGGCTGCGCAGAGGCTGCTCCAAATTATAAAGATGACTTGGCCAGCTAATTCACCAGATCTCAACCCTATTGAGAACGTGTGGCAGATGCTCAAGCATCGAGTCGCCCAGCGATATCCTAAGACAACAGAGGAGGTTAAGCTCTATCTGGAGGAGGAGTGGGAGAAAATCACGGTTGAAGACTATAAAAAGTATATCCTGTCCATGCGTGAGCGCTGTGTTGCAGTGATCCAGGCAGAAGGCCTTCATACAAAGTGGTAGAGCATTGCTGCTGTCTTGTTGTACATATAAAAATGAATAGAAACTTAGACTAGGGCTGTGCCGCACGGACCAAATCTCATCACATCTCGTCTCGCGCTAGCAGTCAATTCATGGGGGGGGACTGTATCTCTCAATGTATCACATCTGCCCTTTATATTGTGTTGAATTGAACATACACAAGCGTAATTGCTGCTAACGGTTCTATGTCTTTGGACAATCTATCTTCATCTCTGTTGCTCAATAGGCTAAAGGGCCTTATATTGGACAAGACTTACAAGTCTCAACTCATGGAATTTGCAATTTACCATACTTGGATTGCTCGGTATTTTGGTTGTGATGCAAGAGACTTTCCTATTCCACACTGCGTTGTCGGAGGCTGATCGTGGTGCACTTGCCAATCACCAGAGTGCGACCAAGACAGGCAACCTGTCTTTCGTGAGCACTATGATAATTTCCAATCATTTATTGCTTATTATTAAGATAAACACGTGAGAAGAAGATCATACTTCAAGTCGCTCGATGTTTTCCCTCCCCCCCCCAAGCTTGAAGAACCCTCAAGCATTCCTCGTCTACAACGAAGCATTGAAAACATGGGCACATGCCACAACTTACGCTACAATACACATCACCATAGAAGTCCGGGTTACACGAGAAGCTCCAGTAGTACAATGAACGACGGAAATAAAGCAATAGCCCCCAATTTAGAATCGTGGCACAAGGTGGCTAAGAGTGAAGTTCGCAATGATAATAGAGAACATGTTTTCAAAGAACCCACTCCCTACGATCCTCATAAGCGGTTCGTCTCACCACATCACAGATGTATTTTTAAATTCGAAAGTTTGACGGAACTTTTCTCCCATCTTGAAGAGTTGCGGTATTGCTAATGTACATTGAAGGAATTCCATATCCACTTCACGTGAAAACGATAACCCCCAACCTTAAGTCCCATTTGCAAAATCGGGTTGGATATTGAAATCACCATCGAGGACAAGATGACTAGATGGTTGATGTGAATGGAGTGACCAAAGAAAAGAGATGAAGGAAGCAGCACCATGAACTAGAGCCCAATATATGAAAATAATAGCCGACACCATAAGGGAGAGAATTTTTTTTGGAAAAGCGCGCCCCTCGTCATGGAAGCACACACAAGGGCTGGTCGAACGTATGGGCTACGAACATCCTGTCCAAAGACCAAGTAGAAGATATTGTCAACACCATCGTGTTACCGTACTTCGAGATCGCATTGCCATATTTAGCCACCGCGACCGCCACCATAGGGATTGTGTCGATAATTGTTAGTTCTACCACCACCACGGTAATTTGCGCCGGGCTTGCCTGCATTCTTTGGTCCGGTAGGCGCATTGATAGGCGCCTGGCTTGGCCCAGTTGGAGGCTGAGAGGATCCTTGGCGACTGCGGTTGTTTGGCTTGAAGTTGTTACCGCCGCCGTGGTGCATACCTCGACCGCCACCGCCAGGGCCGGAGGGAATAGAGGGCTGCGGAGCATCATCGTACATGCCCTCCCAGCTCGTAGGGCCGCCCTGACCACCGTAGCCACCTAGCTGTTGCTGACGACGTGCTTGCTGCTGTTCGTACTTTTGCTGCTCGAATGCCATTTGTTCTTGAGGCGTATAAGCTGGTCTTGGCCCAGCTTGTGGTCCACCACCCATCATCCCCTGCCCCCCACCTTGCATTTGCATCTGCTGCATTTGCTGCATCTGTTGCATTTGCATTGGGTTCATCCCCTGACCCATCATCTGAGGGTTTGGAGATCCGGTACCGCGATTCATGCTCTGGCCCATCATCTGTTGTTGCATTTGCTGCATTTGCATGGGATTCATACCACCCATGCCACCCATAGGATTCGGCATGCCACCACCTTGCTGTGAAGCGAGGGTCTGTTGCATGTTTTGAAAGTACGCTTGCATACGTTGCCAATATTGGGCCATCATAGCAGGACTCATGGCACTGTTGCCCCCGCCGCCTTGTTGCTGGTTGTTCTGGTTGTCATAGCCTCCTCCGGTGCCGTGGCCGTTACTGCCGTTATCTCGATTGTTAAATTTATTGCCGCGGCCGAATTTTCTGTTATCGCCCCCTTCGTCGTCCTTCATGTTACCACGAGGTTGAGCTCGCTTGACTTCAATAGGCTTGCCTAGGATTTGGAGAGGGCCTTTGAGGGTAGCATCCACAGCTGCATCGCCATCAAAGGTAACAAACCCGAAGCCACGGGGTCGGCCTGTCTCTTTGTCCATCATTAGTGTAGCATCGACTACTCGACCGAATTGCTTGAAGAAGCTTGTGAAGTCTTCCTCGGTGGCTTCCTGACTGACGCCCCCAACGAAGATTTTGCTCGTCCTCTCTTGCTCCTCCCGCGGTATAGCTCGCTTGGGGTCAATCTGGAAAATCAGTTACAGCCTTTAGATGAACAGTGCAATGAAACATACTATTTTGCCATCAAGATAGTGCTCCTTTACCATGACGGTGTTTACGCATTTTGGGTCCTTGAACGTAAGGAAGCCAAATCCTCGCGAGCGACCAGTTGCGGAGTCTCGCATGACGGTACACTCACTAACTTCGCCGAATTGTGAGAAGTAATCCTTGAGAGATTCTAGCGAGTGAAGTCAGTAGGGTCACAGCTATAAGTCATACGAAACACAAAAAGTGGATGAGTAAAAGAAATCATGTTTTCATGTAGAGGTGGGAGGAACTTACGTTCTGTAGTCTCCCAGTTCAGGCCACCAATGAACATCTTCCTATGATGAAAGTCAGTATACCACACATCGGCGAAAAAAACTTGAAAGGTAAGAGCAAGGTTCAGAAGGCGGAGGCGCATCATAGGTCTTCAAGCAAGCTGTGTGAAAATTGTTCCAGTAGCCTGCGCTAGTATCGAACTGTCGTCCTTGGTGGTTCTAGTGTTTCGTTTGACGGGCGATCTTATCGAAATGGTAGCTTTGAGCACACGCGTGCTCTGTGACAGACAGTATGCACCTGCCACTTCGGACAGATGCTGAGGAAAAGCAGGCACTAAACTTTCAAAGTAGGACCATGCAAGGTATTCGTAAAGACAGGCAACAGGTTCGAAGATGGCCATACTCGCGATTGTAGTTGTCGAGGTTAAGTGCGCGCCTTATGGAATATCGAAAGCCGAATGGATTCCGACGTCAGTCGAAATATGTACGCCATGAATATCGATTGACATTTTGTCGTGAGAAAATCGTCCGAAAAGCGCGAGTGTGGTGTCTCTATAACTGCCTCGTAGGAGACAAGTCGATGATAATTCATATGTGACCATATGCGGCATTCCGCAGATGCGTGGATACCTAAGCGAACGTGATGGCTGAGCCCCCTCCCTTAAAACAACAATTTGGCCTCGTGGCGTGCAACCAATCATAGCGGCAGGCGAATGGGTCCAATTCTCAAAAGTCCACCATTTGAGGTTCAAAAGTAGCCCTGCAAAGGCACAGTGTGTTCGGATGAAGCGTCTGTGTTCTGCTATGGACTCAAGCGAAGACGTCTGAGCAGACAATCTCACAGCTCGATGGCTACCCTCAGCTTGCGTTACTGGTACGCGCTATCAAGTACCTAGGTATATATCGACATGAGGCGCTGCCAAAAGAATCCGGCAAGCTGCGATGATCCTCGCGTAAGGCGTATTGATGGGTGGCCTGAGTATAGCAGAGCCGTTGTCTATCCATGCTCCAGCTTCTTCCAACACCCAACACTGGCGGTATCGCTCGCCATGTTTCGTACGCTACACCAACCTGGCGATTTATGTACTTCAAGTCTTTGCAAAAAGCCCAGCTTCTGAGCCTTCATGCCAGGCCATGCACCATCCGAATCCCTATGCGCTCTTTAACTGGAAAAGCCACGCGGAGAGATCCAGGCTTGTACCACGACCATGGCCCCCAGGAATGCTTTGTATCATATCCGACTCCTCTGAACTCTGAATGTAGCTCCGCCACGCAGCCACATACCATCGAAGACATAGATGGCAGCCTATCCTCTGACAGCGGAGTGCATTTTACGACCTCTGTTAGTATGCTGCTGCTGTAGTTGCCGTATACCTTGTGATGCGCCTTTGTTGCCTTACTGCGAAATCAAGTATTGTGAACTTACCCGTCTTCCTTTACATTAATTGGCCCATAGTTATCATCGTCCATGGGCGCATTGTCATAAGACTGATCACCGCCACCGCCATTGTTGTAGCTAGACTGATCCATCGTCATATCATCGCCTCCAGCAGTCGGCGCCTGCCACGAGGCCGCGCCATCCTGGCCGCCGTTCTGTGCTGCATCTGGAATGTGCGAACCGGCGGGCTCTGCCGGGACAGGTTCAGGCTCCGTTTTTGGTGCTGGCGCCGCTGCTGCGGGCTTTGAGGCAGGCTCTTCGTCATAACTGGGAACACGTCAGCGATGGTGTGGGGAGAACGACAGCTTCGCCAGAGCTTGTCGCGTGAAATGGGCGCACTCACAGATCGTCGAAGATATCGTCCTCGAAGTTCTCGTCGGCCATGTTGGCTTGACAGAGTCTACTGGAAGCTGTTGAAGATTGAGTGAGTGCGGGAAAGGGATGTCTCTCCAGCTACCACGGCAGGTGCGCAGTAGGTGAGGTCAATTGCACGAGCTTGGTCTAGGCACTTGTCGCACGGATTAGAAGTAGCAATGAAAAAGAGAGAGACGATGAAAGTGGAAGAAAAGGGCTTTTGTGGGCCTGAAAGCAGCGCAAAATGCGTAGGCCTAGTTTGGACGTGGTTGCAAGATGAGAAGAGCCTGACACCGACGTGAGGAGATGAGAACAGAAAGCGCGCTAGTGAAGCTCCGGGCTTGGCAGGCAGGTGCGCTGCGAATGGACGTGTGGAGTTAGTTGTGGGACACTTTGAAGCGGCGGGCGACAGCGGGGCATCGTCGCATGACATTCACTATGGCCTCGTCCAAGAAGCAGCAGCAGGTTTGTGCACGCAAATTGTGTTTGCCGCACTCTTTGTATTTGCTAACAAAAGCGCCAGGAAATGGTCCAGGTCGGTTCGTGCCATGCCAACTCGCAGCAAGCGTCATAGCATCCAGGGTAGCTAACATGTCGCTTCCCTCCATTCAGACCGCTCCTCGTACGTCTAAGGTGCCCGTGCAAGCGCATACATGTCAAGCCGTACTAAGTCTATGCGCATAGGTCTGCTTCTCCCTTCTGGCGCACACCGGCCAATTCCTCCACTTCGCCGCAGAACAAGAAGGTCATTGGCGCATCTTACTCGCATGCCGACATTCTCAACTTCAACTCGCTGTAGGACCCCGTATGCTGATCAGCTTCTTCCCAGACTGACCTTCAAAGAAACGTCTCCGGATCCAATTCACGCCCTCGAACCCCACCATCGGCAGGCCACAGCCGCGATTCCAGCGCTGCCCCCAACCGAACCAGCAGCACCACATCACCTCGCCCTGCACGAACAAACTACAGCAGCTTCCTTCGCGAAACTCAGAACGACTGGGATGATGAGGATGTGGATGGTGGCGACATCTTGTTCGAAGACGACGAAGACGAATTCGGTCTGCCGAGTATCGCAAATATGCGGAGAAAAGGTCGGCGGAAACAGCCGCCAAAGGGGAAGGATCCAGGGGGACCAATGGAAGAGATAGCTTGGGCTCGACAGCATGGCGAGGCATAGATAGCGGTGATATTGCAGAAGAGCGAGGCATTCCCAATTATCCCACCGCAAAGAAGATAGAAGGGAAGATACTTCGACCACAATATCAGGAGATTCTTCGAGACCCCGCTAACTCCCTTCACTTGATCTCGCATTCCTCTATACCGCCCAATGCATCGGCGAAACAAATAGAAGAGCATTCGGCGCGAACAACGAGGATCAATAAGTTCAAGAGAATATTGCAAGCAAGCACCATTTCTCTATCCGAACTACGCGATTCAGCGTGGTCTGGCGTTCCATCTGAGGTTCGTGCCATGACATGGCAGATTCTTCTGGGATATCTACCTACCAGCAGCGAGCGACGAGTCGCAACACTGGAAAGGAAAAGGAGGGAATATTTAGATGGCGTGCGGCAGGCGTTTGAGCGAGGAACGGCAGGAAGCACTGGCCCCGTAGCAGCTGGCATAGCAGGCGTGTCATCATTCCCATCCACTATTCGGGGACGCGGTCGCGGATTAGACGAAGCTATTTGGCATCAAATCAGTATTGATGTGCCTCGAACAAATCCTCATCTCGAACTCTACAGCTATGAAGCAACGCAAAGATCTCTGGAAAGAATTCTCTATGTTTGGGCAATACGGCATCCCGCATCGGGCTACGTGCAAGGCATCAATGATTTGGTTACACCATTCTGGCAAGTCTTTCTGGGCGCATACATCTCGGACCCAGATATTGAGTTTGGAATGGATCCTGGACAATTACCTAAACAAGTTTTGGACGCTGTCGAGGCGGACTCGTTTTGGTGTCTCACAAAGTTGCTCGATGGGATACAAGATAACTACATCGCACAACAGCCCGGCATTCAGCGGCAAGTGGCTAGCCTCAGGGATCTCACCACACGGATAGATGATGGGTTAGCCAAGCATTTGCAAAATGAGGGTGTGGAGTTCATCCAATTTAGTTTCCGCTGGATGAATTGTCTCCTGATGCGGGAGATATCAGTCAAGAACACCATTCGGATGTGGGACACATATTTGGTAAGGGTTCAGTTCTTTTAACCTAAGTATTAGCTAACATGGACTAGGCTGAGGAAGACGGTTTCTCCTCATTCCATCTCTACGTCTGTGCTGCTTTTCTTGTCAAGTGGTCCGATCAGCTCCGAAAGATGGACTTTCAAGAGGTTATGATGTTCCTGCAATCACTGCCCACCCGGCAATGGACTGAAAAGGATATCGAGCTGTTGTTGAGCGAGGCGTTCATCTGGCAAAGTTTGTTCAAGGGTAGCGGTGCTCATTTGAAAAACACTAGTTCGAGAAGCAGCGGCGTAGGAATGGGGCCTGACTTTTGAGTATGCAACTGAAGTTGTAACATAGGCAGAGAAATCGGCAAGTACTTGTAGATAGCCGGCTCATGTACTGGCATTCGCATGCGACACGCGCCGACCCAATTTTGTGCACAATGTGAGGAACACACTCGGCCTATTTCTATCCGAGAACTGATATCCTTCCATGCCCACAATGACTTTGCTTTTCCTAACTCGTATTGTTACTCCGAGAAATGGTTTGTCATTGCCGAATCAGCAGTTGAGAGTAAGAGCTACCCCACCTCCCACCCCACCATACGTCACAGGGTCGATTCTATATAAAATCAATATTACCTTTGAGCATTCATTCTATTGAGAAGCGAATAGCATCTGGAAGATAAGAGGACTCCATTATTCCACAATGGCACCACCCGCTCGACCACCATTTTCGGATCTACCACTTGACAAAAATGGCCCACCAGGCAACGCATGGGGGTTGTACGGAACTGATGATGAACTGGGCGCCTTAAACATGATCACTCCTGCCACTGTTAAGGCTGCCGCGCAGGAGATTCAAACAGGGGACCGCGTCTCCTTAGACTGGTACCTGAACCTCCCCTCTTACCCATCCTTCGCTCGGCCCCCTTTTGGCTGGAAGATAGAAAACCGACGACATCCTGATGGAACCAAACGCATTGTCAACGATGACCATTTAGATATCAACACCCAGAGTAGCAGCCAGTGGGATGGTTTCAGACACTATGGGTACCAAAAGGCGGCACGCTATTATGGTGGCCGAACACAGCAAGATGTGGAAGGATCAGAGGTCATTGGTATCGACCGTATTGCCGACTCGGGAGGTATCACGGCGAGGGGAGTGATACTGGACTATCCACGGTATCTGGAGAAGAATGGGAAAGCCAAAGTTGATGCGCTGAGCGATAACCATATTAGTGCAGAAGTACTCAGGGACATGCTTAAAGACACAGGTGTCAAGCCTCGCGATGGCGACCTACTACTTTTGCGGACAGGTTTCACACGTGATTACGAGAGTCTGGGCATCGAGGCCAGAAAAGAGCTTGCTAACAAGTCACCAACCTTCCTTGGTGTGCAAAGCTCAAAGGATACTGTGCAGTGGATATGGGAGAACGGGTTCGTCGCTGTGGGTATGTGGGCCCTCAGCAGCTCCATTGAATTTGTGAATTAATGTCTATCAACATCTTCTGCATTGATTGAAGGCTGAAAGAGATTGCATACAGCGCCGACTTGTTTCTAATTCATCTCCTACGACTGATTCTGAGATATGAGCCATTGACTGACAATATTCAGCGTCTGATGCGCCCTCGTTCGAAATGTCCCCCTTAGTTGGGCCTCACAACAAACCTGGTGGGATCTGGAAGGGCGAAGCATGGGAGGAAGAGATGCAAGGTGGTGGACTACTGCATCAGTGGTTGTTGGCGGGTTGGGGTGTGATGATTGGAGAAATGTGGGATTTAGAGAGACTGTGTGAGAAGGCGGTCGAGTTGAAAAGAGCAACTTGTTTTGTCAGCAGTGTACCATTGAAGGTGAGTTTAATGACATGTGTGAAAGACTGGATGGATAAAGTGCTAGAAGGTGCCAGTTGGGCGGACGAGACAGAAGATGATTGTTAACACACAAATAGGTCCCGGGTGGTGTCGCGAGCCCGCCGAATGCTGTTGCAATATTTTAGAAATGTGCTATGGTTACGACACGCATAGATGTTCTAGTGGTTATGCGGAGTTGGCCAAAGTTCTCCGTAAAATTCCTTTGATGGCTGTCTTCTGGACAATCTTACGCTAGGTTGGCTGATATGGTGTGGGATTGGCGCCTAACGTGACAATAGGTTGCTATGCTTATATTTGAGTCACCTTAAGCATCACATTCATGTTGCATGTAGAACGGAATGGTTGTTGATATGGCCATGAAATCGTGAGTGATATTGGTTCTGCAACATTACCCCGAAATCCCAAATCTGGGCTTGGCTCTGCCTCAATACGTCAATGTTCGCCGCCGTGAGACACCAAACCTGCGTGTCTAGACCATTGAGTAGGGACTCGTATCTTCATCATTCAAAAAAAAAAGCAAAAACGCCAGTCCCCATTCGCGCTGTTCCAGCTGCGAAGGTATCCTCCGGGGGATGCATATGCAACGCGTGAACTCCAAATCTCAAAACAAACTCTGATCCCAAAAAGATGGCCGTGAAACCCATACACTTCGTAAGCAAATCAAAAACAAACGACTCCAGATACTGGGTCGATACGGAAGCAACACGGTGATGCTTTTCCCTCCTACAAAACGCCGCAGAAACAGAAAGGCCTCATTGAAAACAAACCAGGTGTGTCGTGTAACACCAAACATTCCGAAAATGGCTACAGATCCACGGTGAACCCAAAGATAAAACGTGCGCGAAGCAGGGCGGCAGTAAGAGGTTGTAAAGGGCGACGCGGTGCTAAGTCCGGAATGTCTTACAGTTCGTAGTGATAGCGAGAGGCTAGGCAATGGAGATGATGGTATATGGACGCTTAGCTCATATCCATCATATCGTCAGCAAGCACCTCGCAATGCTGCTGGCGCTCACACTGATATGTAGCAAGAACCTCATCGCTTGGTCCAAAGTTACCCTCGTAGACAGTGGCACCGGAACGTCGCCTGGAATCTACCCATTGACATCCGAAGCAATCAAGGACCTGCTCTGCAGTCGGTCGCAGGTTCGGATCTTGGTTGAGCATGGCATGGACAACATGATCCATCGAGCTCGGGTCATTTCGCTCAACCATGAAGCTGGGAGCTCGAGCGAGATCCTCTTCTGGGCTAGATGCTGGTCGGACCTGGATGGAAGACAGCGAGTCGATGTCGGTATCGGACAATAAAAAGCCGTCCATCGAAGGTCTAGTCGAATCCGAAACGGGATCGCCGTTGGAGTCCCGACTTAAGGTACCGCTGTCCGCACTCCACGTCAGGCTTGGTAGCACATTCTCAAACTCGCCAGAACGGAGCTTCTGCCAGTAAACGCCATTTTCTGGAATGACACAGTTGCCAGCGATTTCAGCCAACATCATTCCTAGCGCAAAGACATCCGCAGGCTTATCGAAGCGCCCACTAAGTGCTTCGGGCGCGAGATAATGACGGTCACCCTCGCCATCTATATGTCGGGGAGCCGGCCACGAACTGGCCAATCCGAAGTCGGCAATCTTCAGTCCACCCTCAAAGTCGATGAGCACATTGGCTGGCTTCAGGTCAAGGTGAATATACCCAGAATCGTGGATAAATTTCAGACCCTATCATTTCTTAGCGATGCTCACAAATGAAATCAGGAAAAACCCTTACCATGAGTAATTCCAGGAGAATCTTCCATATCCTGAAATCGTCTAGACGGCTGTTGAATCCAACAGTATCGAGATACTTTCTTAGATTGCCGCCCTCACAATATTCAGTTTGGATGTACAAATGTGAGTCAAACTCCCAATGGGTTTTGATGCTGAGGACATGTTCGTTGTCCCGGAGAGCGTAAAGAACGTCGACTTCGCGCATCTTCCGCTGGCGGTCGCCCGCGCCCGAATATGGCTTTTTGGACTTCTTCACAACCCACACTTGGCTTCCAGCAGGGGACCTCCCTGGTGAGGCTTTTATGGCCTTACTTACGCGGTAAACCTGGGAGAACTCACCCTCACCGCCGTCGAGCAGCTTGATCTCATGAAATCGGGCACTTAACGACTCATCCACATCGTTCTTGGTGAGCCCAATAGGTATGGGACCCGCAACGCTGCTGAAAAAGCTGAACGAGTCACGTGGTGTTGTTGGTGTGGCTGGCGGGAAGGAGCCTAAGCTGTTGTTAAAGGGTAAAGAGTCTCGTCGGTTGCCCAGAATCGACAGCCTGCTGGCATCCAGGGGCGCAAATGACTCATTCGGTGTGTGAGGAGATGGTGCGCCAAAAAGACCTCCGGCTGCTGCTGATGGCTTAGCGGTGTTCTTGCAAAGAGAAGTATGAAGGCAAGAAGCTCGAAGAATCGGCGATGGAGGTGCAAGTTTCTTTGGCTGACGTAAAAGCCGGCCTCGAGTATGTGTGGATGACAAGTTGTAAGAGGCCGAGCGTCGATCCATGTCAAACCCCTCTTTCTCTGGAAAACATGCAACTATTGAAAAAGAAATGCACTTACTACTTGGCCGACTATCACTCTCGGGTACATCGAATGTGTCATTACCAATGGAAGGACGCTGGCGGAAGGTCTTTCGCCGCAGGCTGCTCTCCTTGGATCGACGGCTGGACCCGCCACTAGGTTTCGTTGGTGTAGGGGGCATGTCGTCAGCGCTAGACTGGCTGTCGGCCATTCGATTGGCGGTTGGAGACTGCGTGTCAGGCTGAGTGTCATCGTCGCCATCGACGCTGACAAAGCTGCCTCGACGCTGAAGAGTACCTCCGAGGTTGCCAAAGATACTTGGTCGCTTGCCAAAAGAGTCTGTAGAGAACTTGGACACATTTGCACTGAAAGGGGTGCTCGGTGTGCCGAACTGATGCTGAGGACGTGCAGCGTCGCCAAAGAGGCTGCCTGTGCGCTTGACAAGTGGTGTGTCCAAGTTCTCAGTTCGATCTGCCGCAGCGGGAGGATACGACTGTCGTTTTGACGGTGTATCAGGCATGACATATATGCCTGCGCCTGTTGCTGGTTCGTCCACATTTCTGTTCTTCTTCGATAGTAGACCCGTTGAGAAGGCAATGGGTTGCGGCGGGCCAGCTCTAAAGGGGGTGTCGAAAGAGTCCTCTGTTGACTGACCGCACTCTGGCGCCTGGGGTCGTCCTATGCCGATAGGTAGAGATCGCGTAAACAAATGGCCCTGGGCGGCGGGAGTAGGGGGTGGGCCGTACACTGGGCCGTTCCAAGCCGGGAGCCTAGGTGGAGCCATCGGTGTGTCTCCACACACACTGGACGTGGAAGAGGATGGCGTGTGCGCAAACGAAAGCGGGTGCGGCTGCGACGCTACAGAACCGCTGCGGACAAAGGGCTGAGGCAAACCCATACGACCAGCGTCAAATGTTGACTTACGAAAGGGCGTCTGCGATGGCGTAGCATTTGAGCCCAGTGAGCTGTCGAGCGACATGCGGTTTCGTGTCTTGGAGGCAGCAGCACCAGGCATGATGAATTCGCCATCATATATTGGCTTTGGACGGGGTGTGCTCGAGACTCGTTGCGAGAGTGTCGACTTCCTCAGCGATGATGTTCGCCGGATGGGTGATTGTGCTGATATGGGTGATGAGAAGGAGAATGCGCTATTGAAATCATTGTGTACGCGCGGTCCTTCCTCCATGGTTGGGCGCGGGGCTGGGGGCTGATCGAAGATGCTCTCAAAGTCAGTTCCAAGGCTCGATGCGCCGTGCAAGCTTCTTCGCTTTGCAGTCGGGCTGGTGCCGTTGCTGCCACTGAGGTTCATGAGTCCGTCATTGCGCTTGAGCGGACTCGACTTGGCGGGCGGTGCGGGCGACAAATCGGGTCTGCGCGCAAACTCAAACCTGATGGGTTTGTCGTTTACTTCAAGGCGTTTATCCATATCCATGGTGTCGGGCGACTCTGCGCTTGGGCGGCGTGCTGGCGTATTTTCCTGTCCATGTGCTTGTCGCGTTATGAAGGGGGTCGAGTTGGCGATGTCGGTAGAGTCGGCCAAGGCACGGCGGCGCGGGCTCTTGGAGTTGCTGTTGCGGGTGCGCGGCGAGGAGCGGAAGGGAGCAGAGCGACGCAATGAGAACTTCTTCTTAGCTGGGGCCGCCTGTGTGGCCAGCGGCGACTCCGGGTAAGTCGCAATGGGGCTTGTGGGCTTGTGCTGGCGGGGACTGAAGGCGCGCGCAAGTGCCAGAGGCGACAGAGGCGAGCGGGGCGAATCAGTGGTGCGGAGCTGGAAGCGGGAAGGCTTTGAGGGAGACCGTGAGAGGGAGCGGCGCAGTTGTTGGAGGTGCGAGAACTGGGTTCCTTCGAGGCGGTAGCTGTGCGGGTGTGTTGGCGAGGGCAGATGCATGGTGCCGCCCTCGCGGTTTGGAGAGTATCCGTAGTCCATGGTGGGTAACAAGAGAGCCTGCCGGGAGGACGTGTCGCGGCGAGCCGTGGGAGACGGCGAGAGTGGAAGCGGACGCGCGGTGGTGGTGCTCGCAGAGTGTCGTTGAGGTCTAAGCAGGCGTAGCGTGCATGGGAGAGCGGCCGCAGAGGAGACGATAGCGATAGTGCTGATTGTTTGCAGGCGTGGGGGGAGGGCTGTGGTATGAATGCGTGGAATGTTGGCAGTGCCAGCGACGTGGTCGTCGAGCTTCGCGCTCGACCCGGGGATTCCACCTCAACAAGCAACGACCGCAGTCTGGTGGAACTCCATGCAAGGCCTGTGGGTTCTGCTCGGTAGGCGGCGATGGCAAGGCGACGAAGTGGAGAGAGTTTTTGGAGAGAGGTTGGTGGTTGATGGCGTGTCCTGGGCCGATTCGCTGCTTGGGGGGGGCGTGCGGAGCGGCGAAGGAATGCGCGCCAGAGAGTAAACAAGACAACGGCACACACAAGGCAGGCGCACTGGACGCAGAGGCAGGCGCGGCAGCGAAGCGGTGGTGCAAACGAGAGGGGAGGTCGAGGCGTGATCGAGCGATGAAAGGAGCCGTCTTGCGATCCAACAGCGATCGGTTGGGGGAGATAGTATTATGGGGGGGGGGGGGGGAGGAGGACGCGGTCGCGTCGGTGTCTTTTTTGGCTCGGGTTGTGGCAGACGCGGGTCTGTGCACTGGCAACCACCCGATAAAGGCGCCCTGCGTTCCAACCGTTGGACCCGGCTGGCCACTCGATTCCCCTCTACCAGGAGCAAAATGAAGCATGTCGAGTGCCCGGGTGGAGCGTGCAAAACAACAAGAGTCCCCTACAGCCTGCTGTATTGGCTTTGGCCCGGGCCCTCTGTTGCACCGCGAGGCGCTGCAGTCTCTGCCCGCGTCGTTTGTTTGTTGTTTTGTTGTGTAAACACACACGCACGCCTTTGCCACAGATGCGCTCATCCACCCCATCGGGCTCCACGACGCTCGAACCACGGTGAGAGCACGTCGTCATGACGCTTGTCAGGATGCCCCTATCGATATCCAAGCCATCGCTCAATCCAAATGAAGCAATCTTAGCTCCCTCATGCAAAAAGGGGCTGATGCTCTCTCCCCCAGCGCGTTTGCTGCCTCAGGCGGCCCGCTCCCGATACAACAGTCGACGTCTTAGTTTCTCCACATTATGATTGTCTTTGCAGCCTCTGCGTCGCTTCTCCTATCGATTGCATTGCCTGGCGCCAATCGTCCAATCGATAGAGAATTCCATGCGCTGTCGTGTCTTCGAGGCGCCCGCTGCGTTTCACAGTGGGGGCCCAGCTATTGCCCCATCTTGTCTCGTACTGCCGTGGCCTTCTTCAGAGCACCGGCACATGTCGTATCCAATATTTTCAAACGCATATATCCATCATGCAATACTGTCGTGTTCACTAGCGCTAGTTCTTCCAACATGCTGTTTCCCAGCGTCTCCTCCAATCATAGTCCCGAACCACCCGAGTTCAGCCTTGTCGACTCAAGCATCCCGCCGTCAGTGTTTGAGTTTGCATGCATTCGCTGCTACATTTCTATTGTTTCTCGAAGCCTCCTGCCCAATTGGCAAGTTTCCTTTTGGGAAATGTCTGAAAGGCCGAACGCAACCATCACGAATCTCACGTGACATCACTCAGAGTTGGCTTCACCTAATGCACCATGCGATGAACAAGCCAAGCATCCAACGCCTGCCACACCATCTGTGCTATTGCACGATTTTTGGCACGCGGACCCACAGGAACGGCGCTCAATGTCAAGTTTCAAGATCGTCGTACCTGCTTTAGTGTCTCAGGCATCAAGTCGAACCCTGAATGCACGCTCGTGCCCCATGACGGCGCACCGACATTGAGCATACCCATCGATCGTCGGCCCTAGCCTATATCAATGCCCAAACTCTTGCTCCAAGATGCCCAGGCCTTCCATGGCTTTCGGTCCGACCTAAGCCGACCCGGAACTGTTGCGGAGCGTTCGCTGTGAGGCTCGTTTCGGAGTCCGAGCGAGGGTGCTCGAGTCTGACGGGAGGAATGTCGTACAGCATGAACATCAGCCTTAGCCGCAATGGCAGCAGTATCAGCCTCAAGGTTTACATGTTTCAATGTCGAAAAGCAACGCTTATTGCCCGATCGCTACGGCAACAATGATGTCTACCTTTGATTACCGTGTGCGCCGGGCTGCCAGCGGGCAGGACAAGTGGTGTCGGACTCCTTCGGAGCCGGCAATAAACACCACCGAAAGCGCAAAATCCATATGCTGACATGAATTGATAGGTGAAGGGATTTGGAAAGTATGACACGGCTTTAAAACTCATCTTGCCACGGAGAAATATCACCTAGACAACAATGCCATGAATGCGGATCGAAATTTCGTCCAGGAACGGCATCCTGGGTTTCCCCGTTCGTTCTCTATGGGGTATCCTTCCCACATCTCAACCGTGTCACGGGTCATCTGGTCGACTACACATTTGTAGACCCTGACCTCGTTCATCACTGTTTTGCAGTCATTACCCTAAGGAAAAGATTAGGTGCCTAAGGACCCAAGGGAAAAGCTGGACACTATAATTGATATACGATGATGCGAAGCGCAAAGGCTAGAAAAATGCCATGTTGTTAGGCAGTTCATAGTCTTCATGTGACTGATTATGGCAAAGTTTGTTTTCAGGTTCAGCATCGGAGGCAACGAGTACCGTTTATATCCAATCACTCTACTTTTTGGCAATTGCATTGTTCTCACATCGTTGCACGATGGTCTTGTTCAAACCTTGTGTCGACGCATGACATTTCGGTTGTTGTTTTTCATTCAGTTTTTCTGATTGTGTCGACAAAACACGAACATCTCGTGCTGCTTTTTATGACCTCATGAACTGCGGATTAAAGCAGGAAGTACAGAAAATATCCATATATGCCGTGCAAAATGTTGTGCGAGTGTTTGAGGGTGAAGTAGCACTGTGCTTGTCATGTCATGTCCATTCTCTAAAAAGATTTCTGATATTCAGCTATTGTATGGATATCTAGCTTGCGATATTGGGCCCACCACGATGAACTTGGTGAGACACTACAACTATCGATCAGCTCCCTATACTCAAGCCCCAACTTGATTAGGTTGCCTAACCAATCGTGAAATCTCAATGTACAATCCGACCATCAGTGCTTTCCATCACATCTTCCGTGGACCTTCCTCTCGGAAATTATTGAGATCATCCGGTTGTTAGAGAGAACAACTTCGCCAGTAGAGAATGATTCGTTGGATGATTTACAAGCACAAGTAGATTCGTTATGTACAGCCAACATAAAGTCCTTCGCTAGAAGTGCATTACTATACAAAATCAGCGCATCAGGGCGCCCCATCATGTACTCTTCCAGTTTCTAGGAAAATTCTAACCTAACATTCCACCCGCAAACAAATTGTAGCTCATGGGTGCTGAAGAATACAATGGAGGAATCCCCTACCTTTTCCGCCAAATATTTTTTGGTCTCCCATGCGCAATGGGTCTATAAATAAGACACTGGATCCGCTTTAGATGACAATCAACAAGAAGTTTAAAGGGGAGGAAGGATAGTGTCTACGAATCAAATTGAGCAGCAAGGTTAAGATACGCGTACGGCAGATATTGCAGGATGGGCTTTCCGTCAGTGGGGCGGCTGGGAGTAAGTCCGATCCTAAGTCAATTATTCATGTAATCTGAAATCATATGAGCACTGGGACTGCTTTGACAAACAGCTTTTTGTGGGGTTTGCACTTGTATCGACACATAGCGATAATGTTGGACTGTAAAGCGACCCATCAATCTCGGGGAGAGCATGCATTTACCGCTCATAGCACTTTTAGGGACCAAACAACCACAATCAGGCTTCATCCAAGCGCATATCACCATGGGCACCAGATAGGCCTTGCTACCGAATATTGAGATGCATATAACTGGGTATCTTAGCCCCCACAATCCTACGCATCATCCTCATCTACTTGACATGGCTGAGAATAGATATGGCAAAACGCCCGTAAATGCTACCAACCATCCAAGACGACCAAAAACGCCAAAGCATGCTTCATGCAGAAAACGCACCTTCACTGCTCCTCCATCTCGACATCGAATTCCTTTGGTTCCCTTGGCTCTTGTGCCTCATGGAACTGGATAGCATCGTCGATGTAGCTTAGCACTGCGCCGAGGCTATCCTCGTCTTGGACGTCCAACTTTAGGAAAGAGACCATGCTGAAGCCATCAATCAATTCGGCAACGGCCTTGTTCAGCTTGTGGAAAGCTGAGCCGCTCATAAGGCTCTCTGACGAAGCAGGATCCCTGTACTTGCTGCTGTCCTCGTTGCCCTTTGTCTTGCGTGCAGGGTCGTCATCAATCAGGTCTGCGTCGACGTCAACGAAGCGTTGGAGGTCGCGTTTCGCTACCTGGCCCTTGACAAGATCCATTTTGCTCAGTATGTTGATGTGCGGCATCTCCAGCATCATCATGGCGCTCATGGCGGACAGGGTGCCAGCAAAGAACTTGGGCCGATCGATGACGAAGGTGGCCTCGAGCAGGTACGCGGCGCACATGCGTATATTCAGCGAGCCCTGCATCAGCGCCTTGACCAGGTTGGGCAGTATGGGCACGTGGGTGTAGAGCTCAATCTGGCCTGGCATGTCGAAGACAATCAGATAGTCTTCGGTGACGTCCTCGAGCGGGTCTGTGAGGAAGTCGAGATTCTCCATGAGGAACTCGAAGCAGTAGATGAGGCCGCCGTTGGGGCCGAGGCTCATCTCGTCCATGACATCCTGGAGCGAGATGAGGTCTTTGATGTCGATGTCGGGCTCGAAAGCAAAGTCCTCGGCGGCAGGGTCGAGGTTCACGTAGAAGCAGGGGCGCTTGTTGTTCTGGAGGTGCTGGATGAGCGAGGTGCAGAAGGTGGATTTGCCGGCGCCGGCTGGTCCCTAGCCATGGATTAGCACACGGCGGGCTGGTCTGCAGAGTCGGCCGTAGAGGCATACCATGACCAAGGTCCCGAATTTGCTCATGGTCGCGGTAATGGCCTGCAGAGGGCGCCCGGCGGCGTTGGGCGACTTTTTCTGCCGGCTGGGCCTGAGGCGGTCGGGGCCATGTGGGGAGGGCGCGGGACTGGGTGAACGAGGGGGGCGGTGAAGGGCGGCGGGAGGCACAACCGGGCACAACTGGCACAATGGCGTGCTAGTGCGCGCTCGGCCGTGCACGTTTTTTTCGGCATTCTGAGACGAGCAGCCAGAACTCGTTTCTGACATAAATCCGCGTCTGCCCCTCCACCTCCTCCTTCTCCTCAACATCGCCGCTCTCTTGTCCTGCACGATCCACGGTCGCAAGTCCTACACTAGCACTTCTCGACACGCCTCCCCCCCTTCCCCCGCAAGCATGACTGTCCCCAACGGCACCAACGGCACCGCGCCGGCCAGCAAGGTACCTTTCCATAATGCCCCGTGCAAACCCTCCGTGTCCTTACCATTGTTCAGAACACCTTTCTCTTCACCTCCGAGTCCGTTGGTGAGGGCCACCCCGACAAGATCTGGTACGTCTTACTTTTCCTCGTCCTGTGCAATTGGGCCCTGGTGCTCTGTCAGACATGGCCCCAGACGCACACGCACAGCTTCGGCCCAACGCCATGACACATGCTGCTGCTGACGGCACATTCTTCCACCACAACCTGCTAACCGCCATCTGCAGCGACCAGGTCTCGGACGCCATTCTTGATGCCTGCCTCAGGGAGGACCCCCTCTCCAAGGTCGCTTGCGAGACTGCCGCTAAGACTGGCATGATCATGGTCTTCGGCGAGATCACCACAAAGGCCCACCTCGACTACCAGAAGGTCATCCGCAACGCCATCAAGGACATTGGATACGACTCGTCCGACAAGGGCTTCGACTACAAGACCTGCAACGTCCTCGTTGCCATTGAGCAGCAGTCGCCCGACATTGCCCAGGGCCTGCACTACGACGAGGCCCTTGAGAAGCTCGGTGCCGGTGATCAAGGCATCATGTTTGGCTATGCTACCGACGAAACCCCGGAGCTGCTCCCCTTGACGCTCATCCTCTCCCACAAACTCAACTCGGCCATGACCGAGGCCCGCAAGAGCGGCACGCTGCCATGGTTGCGACCTGACACCAAGACTCAAGTCACCGTCGAGTACGCCCACGATGGCGGCGCCGTCGTCCCTCTCCGCGTCGACACCGTTGTCGTGTCTGCCCAACACAGCGAGGACATCACCACCGAGCAGCTTCGCAAGGAGATCAGAGAGAAGATCATCAACAAGGTCATCCCCGAGAACCTCCGCGACGACAAGACCGTCTACCATGTATGTTCGCCGACTTGATTCAATTTGTATATGCAAACTAACGATACCAGATCCAACCCTCTGGTCTTTTCATCATTGGCGGTCCCCAGGGTGACGCCGGTCTTACGGGCCGTAAGATCATCGTCGACACCTACGGTGGCTGGGGCGCACACGGTGGCGGTGCCTTCTCCGGCAAGGACTACTCCAAGGTCGATCGCTCCGCTGCTTACCTTGCACGCTGGATTGCCAAGTCTCTCGTAAATGCTAAATTGGCCCGTCGTGCACTCGTGCAGCTCTCATACGCCATTGGTGTTGCCGAACCCCTCTCCCTCTTTGTTGAGACTTATGGTACCTCAGACAAGTCTTCGGAAGAACTTGTCCAGATTATTCATAACAACTTCGACCTCCGCCCCGGTGTCATCGTCAAGGAACTCAACCTTACGAACCCCATCTACAACCAGACCGCCAAGAATGGTCACTTCACCAACCAGAGCTTCACCTGGGAGAAGCCCAAGGAGCTCAAGCTCTAAGTGTATAACTTATGACATGTTTTGCATGAGTGGAATGAATCAACTTCGTTCCACAAGGTCAAGATTTTCACGATGATATGATTTGCATATCTTTGGAAGGCGGGCAAAATATTCAGCTTTTCAACAAGTGTTTCGGCGTCCAGGGCATATACCCGTTTGATACCAGCCCGTTTTTCTTCTAAAAGTTTTATGCAAACATCAACATGATTGGACAGGGCTTTCCTCGGGTCACATATAGAAAAGGGATTGTAAGGCGTTAGAGACGAGAGCTTCAACATTGGGCCTGAGTGCGTTGTCAACACGCACAATGAGGCTTTAGCGTGCATAGTCGCACATGGAAAGGGTAATAGGTCGAATTGAATGCCAACTGAAGCCGTCGATGTCGCTCGACATGAAAGGCATAATGCATCACTGTCCTGCCCACTTCTTTCATCCTGCTCCAACTGCCTTCGTGGCGATAATCAATGTCGCACACGGTGTGGACGCTTGCACTTACGGATGCTCAAGCACACAATCTTCACCATGCATCTACTCCCATTGCACCCTTATGTCGTGTGGTCCTACCTTTTCCAAGTTGATACCATTGGGGTATGGTTTCTTGCATACATGCGTAAGGAATCACACTCCAACCACCAACATCTGCATTAGTGAAACAAAAGAAGTTCTCATTTCCACACCCACTAGAGCTCTTGGGTATCCATCGTACACTACCAGAATATGTGAAGGAAATCAAATACTATCATGGCTCGTAATGAAACAAGAAACACTCGACCACCCATAGAGACGTCGACTACACAATTCGCTGAAGGCGTTGAAATGGGGGCAAATGTTGTGGAACATTCCGTCTCCCTCGCAAACGTCTTACATGTTGTCGCTACAAAGGGCCTCTGGAGAAGACAGCTATGTTGCTTCAAACTTTCCTCACCCTGGGTGCAGCGCGCTTGGTGGTTGAGTCGGTGCCTCGTGCTTTGGCGGTACCGGCAGCCTGGAAAAGAGAGGTATTAGCATTCTTCAAGCGGCCTTCAGAGTCCAGCTACTGTCAGGCTTTCATCTACCAGGCATATTGTGGATAGAGACTACGTGCTGGCTGAAGAACAGGACACGGCTGTAGACAGAACATGGAATAATCATACCTTCTTCCCAGGCCTTCCAGTAACCTCACCAACCGCCTTCTTCGTATTGCCAGCCACCTTGTCAATCACCTTCTCTGTCTTGGTGCGCGGTTTCTTAACAGTCTTGACATTGGCGCCAGTCGCCTTGGTCGTGGCTGTGGTGCGCTTGGTGGTGGTAATCTTGGGCTTAGCGACACGCCCAGCAGTAACCTTGCTGGTACGAGGCTTGCTGGTATTTGCTTTGGTCTTGGTCGTAGTGGTCGTACGCTTCTTTGGCGCAACAACATTCTCGATTTGCTGAATGATTCCTGTCTACATGTTGGTCTAAGGCATAAATTTAGACTTGGAAAGGATATGTACTCGGCTTGCTGTTGCCGGTGCGGGCGCGTGTAGTAGCTGCCATTGCTGCTCTAGAAAGGCAAAGCACGAAGAAATCTGCGTTTGTGGTAGTATTTGGGGTGGCGAGTTGAGGACTTGAAGCTGAAACCGAGTGAGCTACGCGCACCACAGAGCTTGACGACAATGCGCGGAATGCAGCGATTACAAACAGAGCAGCACCATAAAACCCAGCGAATATAAGAGAACATATGCATGCGACTCGAACAAAAGTAAAAAACAGCTCGACTAAACGCGTTGTGTACAGCGCGCCTGAACTCTCTGTGAGGCGCGAAGCGACAGTGCACGGCGTAAGATGCGATAACGGACGAGAGGTTTCAAATTCGACAATAAGAACAAACAGTCGTGCTCAGGAGAAATTTGCGACTCGAAAATCACTTACTGTATGGTCCCTTCAGGCGTGTTGCGTTATTGCGACAAGAGTCAAGCCGTGTTGTTGTGGGGAGCTGGGACGCAGGAGCTGGGAGGGAGGGGGAGCTACTTTATGGAAGCGAAAACCTCCGGACGTGTCTCACAAGCACAACAACACATGGCCGATCAGCTGAGCCAATGTGGCCTTCCATAGATTAAAATAATGGGCAAAAACCCGATCATTTTGTGTCAACCTCGTTGAAGAGAGGCCTGAGGCACTTGAGTGCTCTTGTTGCTGCTTTTTGGCACACGGGTCACATCGCGAATGTGGCATGCCAGCTTGCCCTTTTGGCCGGCAGTATCCTCGCGCAATGAGCCAAAAGTGCCAGCCGCTCTATTCTGCACTCCAAATGTTACGAGACTATGGTGTGTACCGGTGTATTCATCTATTTTGGTATGGGCACTGACCGCCCATCCTGGAGACCTGTTCCAGGGGATACCACCTAAGCGCCGTCTATGCCAATGACTGTCGACCGATGTCGAGCGCAGAGAAAGAACTCTCTCCATCTTCTAACCACCCTTCTGAATAAAAACGCACTTTTCAAACTTTTGCTCCGCCTGACCAGACGCCACTTGAAAACCTAAACCCCGTTGACTGAACCTGCTCAATCTAGCGAGCTGGCGAGGTACCCTTCGTCATGCGCTTGCTCATGAAATCGAAGAAAGCAAATTGACTTGCCGACACGCCATACTCGTAGACGAAACGACTGGCAAGGTAACTGCCGAAAATGGCGCGTAGATAATTGTCTGGTACCTGCTTTTTGTTAGCTCTGTTCCCACCCACATGGCGATGGATGCCAAAGACTTACCCTCTCAATGATCTTTTCCAGCCCAATCTGCTCAAGCAGGATGTTGGGCAAAGCTTCTTTCAATACCGAATGCCTGAAGTCGATGTTCTTCCAGAGATCCGTGTTCTGAAGTTCCTCATCTAACTTGGTGATCGCATTGCTCAGTGTATCGCTCAAAATACTGCGAGGTTGGCCAGTGGCTTGGTGCTCCCTCCAAATGGCCTCGAACTCGAGACGAGCATTGTTCTGGATCGTCTTTTGCACTTCTCGGACGTACTTATTGTAGAACTCTGGAGCTTGGCCATCTTCTCCAACACACATGTGCTTGATGAAGCTCTCGTCATCAAAGGACAAGGAAGCGAGCACTTCGAGCGATGACGAGGTAACACCTCCCTTGTTTGCTGATGCGTCCTTATATAGGATGCAACCAGCCTTCTCAAGACGCAACTTGGCATCTTGGGTAATGAACAAGTTTGCACCTTCGACAATGTATGGAATCACCGATTTGCCATCAACAATGAGCTTGTTGGCTGTTGTTAGGTCGATAGATTCAGGCCGTCCACCACAAGGAACGAAGGTATCGTAGTGGATATCGCTGCGAAGATGGAACGTATTTCGGAAGGTTGTGCCATTGTAGACCAAATCTCCATTTGGTAGTCGGATATTTGTGTCATCGACCAGAATGCGATAGCCCTCTGCTGAGAGCTTGGATGCATCGAAGTCATTGATCATCTTACGGCTCTTTGCCAAACGCAGCAGCTCGTCATGGTTTATACCATTTGGATCAACAAGCACGCCGGATCCATCAACAATGGAAACATACTTCTCGTTACCAAGCAGGATCTCGTTTGATCCTAGATCGCCATCTGGGCCGCCTGTCTGTAGTTTCCGAACCTTGCTTGGGTCGAGGTTGAGCTTGCGATAGATACCCAAGACATACTCTCTAACAGACAGAGTTGTCATGCCATATCGGTCGTGAGGAATGCCGCCCAATTTGGGGCTCTTTCCCGTGAAGAACGATTTCCACCATGGTGCGCCACGGGATCGAGCATGTTCAGTCGCCCAATCCACAAGATCAGCGGTATTCTCATCGGGACCCATGAAGAGAATCTCCTCTTTGCCATGCAGATCAACAATAGGATCCTTGATGCCGGGGCTGCTCGGAGGTAATAGAAGGTCGAGGATACTGTCAATGTACTTCTCAAACGCACCACGGGCCTTGTCCTGATGCTTGTAATCTAGAAGTACAACTCCCTTGGACCCTCCCTCAGGAATGTCTTTGTTCTTGCGTTGCTGCGTGTTTGCCAGGTTGTAATTCTCATCGAACATTGATCGCGCATTGATGGAGTATGCTTCTTGGCTTCTAGATTTGACAATCCGGATACCACCACGGGCAATGTCACGGAATCGCAAATGGAAACCACGGAACTCTGAGCCAATGACGAGGAACATTCCATAGAGTGGCTGAGGGTATTCTGAGGGTGGGAGAAATCCGGGGTTCAACCGGAAACTGACGGCAACTTTCGTTGGCGTATAGAAGTTTGTTTTAAGAACAGAGTTGTTAAAGATGCGGAAAGAGGTCATGACCATTTCGTGGTGGTCGTTTACGACGGCCTTGTTGATCGTGTCCACCAGCTCTGCGTCTGTTTGAACCTTGTCAACGGTCAGACGAAGATAGCTCAAAGTAGGGAGGAAGTCATCTTCTGTCCCCCTAGTCTGAACGTAATGAGTCTTTGCAAATGGCAGGTAAAGAGTGTGGACGAGATCAGGGTATTCGTTAATGATTTCAAAAATGTAGTCAGCAGTGAAGGTTTCGGCACGTAGCCTTCGCTTCAACTTGGACAGTAATTCCGCGTGCGCGCTGTTCTCGGTGTCCAAAATGGCAGCCAGTGCGGTGTACTCATTTCCCAAACGGTTGAGAAAATGAGTAATGAATACCCACACGCAGTGTGCGTAAATGGTTTCTTGCAGACTCAGTCTGCCCGTAGCAAAGAGCGTCTGGAACTTATTTTGTGGAAGACAATACAGCAGGGAAACCTCTTTGGTGATTTGATGGATGGAAGCCTCGATGGGTGGGTGTTTTGCACCTGCAGCGCCTGGTAGAGGGCGTAGATAGAGAGACATGACTGTGAAGCCGTTGGAGAATTGCTCGACATACTTCCGAGAGGTTGTTAGGCCATAGTAATGGTACAGGTCACTCAGCGCGCTAAACAAGCCCAAGGCACTACCTTGTTTGTAGCCAACGACTAGTCGTTTATCCCTGGATCCCTGGATGTCGAAATATTCTATGACTGGGCCGGTTCGTTCGACGGCAACCTCCAGGACTTCTTGGTAGATTTTCTTTGTATTGGCAGTGGCTTTTTGCAGGAAACGCTTGTCACCGACCTTTTCAATGTTCGTCTCTGTCGCGTTAGGACTAGGGTCCACAAAATCGCACTGGTAGACAAAGTAGCATCGTAGTTGCTGTTCCTCACTGCCTGGCAACGGGCTTTCTGAGCGGAAGCTCTCCACTCGATAAGCCGTACTGCCCTTGGAGACGTTCAGGTATTTCTTGTCAATACGCTGTTCATATTGAGGGCCGGCGATGACAGATATGCCGGGCTTGCTGGTATCGATGTAGACTGCATGGTCTGCGGCTTCCTTATCGAGTCGAATTTCTAGGCGTTTGTCGTCGCGGGCGTACGCGGCCACTTTTGCAGCGTAGAGCGAATGGATGTGGCTTACTACACTGGGAGGCGTTAGCTTGATTGGAGGAGAATGGCAGAGGTTGCTTACGCTTCTACCGTTTCAGTTGCAAAGTACATGTCATCAATCCCTAGCTGATTGTAAAACCACCTCGTCTCTGACTCGACGAGCTCTGGAGGCATAAAACCCTTATCTTCCACGCCATCCATAACGGCTTCCATCTGCTTCTCCTTGCCTTCAAAGACGGAAGCCACATAGCCTGACCCGCCAGAGCCTTCTTGTGGAATGATGCGAGGTGTTGAGTGTCCCGAGCCCGGCACGCTCAAATGTGTGGGTAATGGAGAGGGAAGTCGATCTGGCGTGCGAGCAACCTGGTGTAGTAGTTTGTGCTGGGGGGGGAGCCCGTCTGCTCCATTGACCGGGGTAGAAGCCATGTTGTGTGTGTGGTGATGATGGATTGTGTGGGCAAAAGTTTGGGTTTTGTAGCTTTGACAAAGCTGTGAAGCAATTGGACTAACGAATGGCGCGCTATGAAACTCGCTGGTTAGGGTGAGACGAGTGTTGCGGCTCTATTTTGTCTCGTTAAGGTGTGAGGTTTGGGTGACGGCGGGGCTTTTGGAGGGGCAGCGAGAACCGAGCCTACAAGGCGGAAAGAGCCGATGTTTCTAAAGCGTGTGTTAGTGACGTGAAGTTGAAACCGCATCAATTGCAGCACAAGGAGGCATTCAAGCACTTGCTGCTGGGGGCAAGCATGGCGATTTCAAGTCTCAACCATGACGCAGGGCCCGCCTTGGCGAGGAATCATTCTGCGAAAGCAAGCGAAGTTGATGGACTTACGGTCTTGGACAAGGCAAATGGGTGCGATTGGATAGGATCCAATGCTCGTTATCGCCAGGGCGTTTCTCAGAGCACAGCCAACAGCCCACTTCTCCGTGTTGGGACCTGCAGCAGCGCTGAAAGGACCGATGGAAAGCGAGATATGGCAGTGTACTAGGGCGTACGACGCGACTATCAGTGAAGCACGAGTGGAGCAGTTACACGGCCGCGATAAGGAAAGGCGACCAGGGGCTTGGTTGGAGGGCTTGAAAGAGACGTCTGGGGGCTGTGGAGAGATGAAATGCTCAGCAGGCAGGAGAGTGAAAGCTAGATGGTCCAAAAGGCCGCAGCCAGAGCTGAATACCGAGTTCCTCACAGCAGTCAGCCGGCAGCCCATTCTTATACGGCCGCTCCAGCCTGGTCAGATGGCGTACCTGAATGGAGCCGTTGAAAGCCGAAGCCATCTTCCCCAGAAAATACGCGTCCATGGGTCAGCCACTAGCGCTGCACCGCATCGTGAACCTCACCATGTTCACGTAATAGCGGACGAGCCTGACCTGAAAAAGCCCTCAGGACGGCTGCAGAGTTTTCGCACTGCTGCAAAAGTCATCATCAACTACCAATTAACCCCGCAGCACCCAGAATATCGCGCAATTGGCCAATACTCTTGGACAGGGATGGTGTCATGGCCCACCATGTCCAGCCACTTCTCTCCTCCAGATGCCATGCATCGTCCACTTCACGATCCTTGGCGGTGTCCCTGACCACCTTTGCCGCTGAACGTGACTGTACGTGGCCCCTTAGCACTGGATGTACCTTGCACGTGTGCAGAATTACAATAACAACTCACCACTCTCTCTGGCCGATGGTCGGGCGGAGTCATTCCAGCTGTCTAGTAGGTCACGTTGGCTGCGGCGCAGGACCTGTCGAAACTAAGAAACGATCCGCGCTTCCGCAACGACGCCCACGAGTGGTGGCGACACACCGCTTGGAAGTCACCGCATCTTCATGAGGCGCATCAAAAGTGTTGCACGGCGTTTGAGGATACCTAGAATCTACAGTTTTCGCTAACCATGTTTGCTGAGCAAGCCCAATTCGTGTGAGCTGAACGATTTGCATCATCTGGTGCTTATTGCAGTTTGGTCATGGGCAAAGTCATCCATGGCGACGGTCCTCTCTTACCACCCAGCCTTGCAGTAGTAGTACTGAACATCCGCCGACGTCAAGGTGTCCGAGACCTGAAAAGGACCTTACTCCTAGTCTCCACCATACCCCCTCCCATTGACACTCAATAATACCTTGTAGCCGTTTCCACCAATCCAATGTTTCTTCTTACCAGCTTTCTCGACCCTCTGCAGAGCAGAGTTCAAGCCTTCGTCCAATTCGTCACGTTCTTTACGAAATACAAAATCTATGCACAATTTCTCCTTTTCCTGCCTCGTCAACGTCCACTGCACTTTCACCTTTACTCTCTGTTCCCTGACTGCACCTGCAGGATACACGCTGGCAAGTACGGCAGCAATGCGTCCCAGATACATACACCACCAATCCAGGCCCGGAGGAACCAATTGCAACATGCGTCGGTAGAAGTCTTGTTCAGTGGGGCTGATAGAGCTGTATCCTCCGTAGCGCTCGCAGAGAAGAATGGCGAGCAAGGCCCGTTGCTCGTGACTTAAACCGTGTGCGGCAGAGAAGATGCCTGTTGTTGTACTCCTGAGAGCTGCTCCTCCTCGGACGTCTTTGACGTGTGCCATGTGTGCAAACATGGCTTGTACGAAAGCCGTGATCAAATTGCCGCTGAATATTGCTCTATGGCCGTTCGATGCTGGAGGCTGAATAGCTTCGAGTAACATTCCAACCATCTCCTGTGTTGAAGGCGGAGCGAAAGGTCGCGTTGCCGTGATCAAGGGGCTTTCTGTCCTGACACTAGGGGCCATTTCACCAAAATAAATCCCTTCTCTCACACCACCCTGACAAAAATGTACGTCCATGATGCTGGGCAGCGCTCGGGATAGACAGGTAACTAGAAACGCAACTGCCGGCACTTGACTTCCACGTCGTGCCGACACGCGAAATATCTCGGGAGTATCATCCTTCTGCACTGCTGCCTGCACAGCGTCAGTGTCATGGAACAGATCATTGGTAGTGCGGAAGCCGTTGATGATTGGAATTGGGTAAGGCCGGATCGCGTGCTCTGACATCAGAACGAAACCCCACCCTCTGAAGCCGCCTCCGGACAAGTAGAGCTGGAGACCTTCAGGAGATCTTGACCGCTCAAGTAGGACTTGGGGTATCTTAACATCCTCTACTGCAGCCTTCAGGGCTACGAGCACCTCATCCTCGAAAGCCCGAAACTCCTTGCTGCCGACTGAGCCTGCAGCTTCCAGTCTCTTCGTGAGCGCCGCAGCCCCAAAGGGTAGACTTGCACTTCCCTTGTCGCTCATTTTGACTTCGCCATGCTCGGTCATAATCCACGTTAGCTGTGTGCTACCTCCGCCCAAGTCCATCATCAAGCCTATGACGTTCTCATACGAGCTCGCCACCCCTAACGCCCCGATCTTGCCTTCCATCTCTTTTGGCAAAAGCTCAACAGTCCATCCTGTGGCTTCCTTGATCTTGCTTCGAAAGTCTTCCGAATTGATCGCTTTCCTTGTAGCCTCCGTGGCTACTATCCTGATTTGCTCTTCAGGCACGCTGAAGTCTGTGCATGTTGATTTGAAACGCAGCAGAGATTTGATGACTTGCTTAATGGTGGTATCTGGGATTGGAATAGCCTTGCCATTATCGTATTGGGCATCGTAGAGCGAAATAGCTGCTCGATCTAGGTATATTGTAGGAAGAATGCGCTGCGTTTCTGGCGATAAGTCCGTAATCGAGAACCGAACGCCATTGCTTCCCATATCCACTAAGCCATGGAAGAACTTCGCCCTTTCCAAAATGGACATATTGAGGTTCCAGTTTTTTGCATTCACGACCCACGCGGTCCGAATGCCAGCCAAGATCCAGGCGGAGGTCTCGGTGCGAGCCGTTGAAATGTGGATGGCGCGATTATGCGGGTTAGTTTGATCCTGGCCCGTTCGGTGCTTTTGCCAAGTCCGACGATGTTTCTATTACCCCCAGATAACTCCCTCAGTTATGAAAATTCAGATTCTATTACCCCTACGTTTCGGAATGTAGTTTCTCTTACCCCTTCATTACTTGAGTGGTTGCATTGATCGCGCCTCGTGATGGATGAAAACTTTTGACAGTAAGCATCGTGCCTGCGATGACGTTTGCTGTGGCTCTATGCTGCTGCAGGATTGAAAACTCAAACGCTAGTGAAGGTGCAGCCAATCACGCCGGGACATCCTTTTTCGAGAGATATGGAAACATGTTCACAACTGAGAGTTACCATACGCCCAAGTCGAGAAAGTCTATTCAACCTTTGAAACTACCATGGCGACTTTGAAGGACTTTAGACGTTTCTAGTGACTCATGGAACGTGACATGAGTCCATTCAAATTGCATTTTGCTCAGTCTGTGCTACGTTGTGTCTCTGGAACTGTGGGGCAGTGCGCGATGGCCTCAGCATGCGATAGCAATCGAGTAGAAAATGTTGCTCGAACCACAGAACATGCAGCACATAGAAACCTCCAACAAGACCTGTACTGACCAGCTCCCCAAGTATACCAAATCTTGCAAGATAGCCAAAAAATGGTTTTGTCTGCATCAGTGTTGGAACAATGACGGCAGGCGCCCATGCTGCGAGTGAAGGTAGAGTCTCGAGCACGCTAAACTCAGAGCCTCTTCGCCCAAAGAAGCTCTTGATGAACCACGTGTTCCAAATGATACGCAAGCCCATGTTGACTGAATTTGCAAGTACAACACCATTGCCCCCTAATTCGAGCTGCTCAACGAAGAGCCAAGCACTGGCGCCGAAGAGCACAAAAAAAAGCCCCATAGAGATCGATTGTGCATGTAACTCTTTGTTGGTGGCCACAGCGGATACGAAGGCTTCCGTCACACCATTGACTGCGAGGAAAGGAATGTAAAAACAATATGTGGAAAGAACCCTTGCAGCAGAAGTTGCAGACCATTTTTGGCCCGCAACCATAGCGAGGAGCAATGGGGCCAGTACTGGTCCTAATGTAACTGCAAACAAGGAAATGATGGAATAAAGGCGCAGAATCATTGACAACACCCGAGAAGCTTGAGAAAGGTCTTGCCTATGTTCCGGGGTCACATTCGGCTGTCTCATCCCTACCGAGGGAGCTAAGGGCTCAAGCCCTGCGCAAAGTTTCGCGAACATATTGCGGCTGCTCTCTTCGATGGGCTGGAAGAGCATTCTTGCAACAAGCCCTCCATAGTTGGACGCAAGAGCAAAAGCGCCTTGATCGGCAAGCGATGCCAGCGCCGTGATGAGCAGCGAGTCTCCCTGGGTCAGGATGTATTTCAAGGCCGATTGGAGGGTAAGGGATGCGGTGAGTTGAAGAAGAGGAGTCGAGTAGTAGTTCAGTAAAGTTGGATTCTCCACTGTCGAGGGAATTTCTTTTGGGAAAAGTGAGAACCTGTCCGCCTTCGAGACCGGCCATGTCTTGTACCAAAACACAGCGAGAAGACCCAAGGCGTAAGACAACTGGCCAAGGGCAAATGGCAGAACCCCAATGTCAAGGCCAGCTCGACTTGCTACGATAGCAGACCCACATGTTCCAAAGCAACGAAGCAGAGTAGCTGAGCTCTCAGCCGATGCGCGAATCCTATATAGCAGCTTTTGCTGAACAGCCGAGAATGCTGGCTCAGAGAGAAGCTCAATGAAGGTGGCGAGGCAATACAGAATCAACGCTTCCAGGAAGTATGGAACGTCAGGTGTAGTTGATTGAAGCCATAGCAGGGCGAGAAGGTAGGCCAATGGCGTGCCGCAAAAGACGGCAAGGTACGACAAATTGACGACGGCTTGGGTGCCGTGGGCCTGGCGTTGCAATGCTACGCGCAAGCTTTCACGCGCAAAGTAAAGCACGGTAATAGCGAAAAGCTCAAGCTGGGCTGACACACCGAGTAGTTCAGGTGAGAGGAATCGTAATAGAACCTGATTGACGACAAATGTGAGCCCTCGAGAGGCAATCTGCAGGAGTATGAGAAAGGTGGCTCCCTTGGCCGAGGCAGAGAGGATTGAGTTCGACATGGCTGGTGCCTCTATGCGAGCAAAAGCGACAAACAAAGTTCAGGAGCAATTCTCGAGACAGGTCAAGAAGTCATGCTGATTGGACCCATGTTGTCGATGCGGTGAGGCAGAGAGCTGTGTGTTGCAGTTCGACACTGGCTTGTTTGGATGCGGCTAGCCGATTGCCTCGCCCAGAATTACAGCGCGAGCTTACAGACACAACCCGACTCTTACATCCCAGCACCCCCTTCGCTACACGATGGTTCTTTACTTGATTATCACTGCTGAGGCTAGCAAAGATGGTGGTTGTCGACCCAAAGATCGTGGCATGGACTGATAGACTGCTTCTGCGGCCGTTGAGCTTGGACGATGCCGCAGATGTACTCTTGATGCGCCAGCATCCGGACGTCATGAAGCACACGTAAGTTTCTCGTCCTAGACCAAATGACTTGGAGCAACTTTGTAGTTCATGTTAAGATATTTCAAAGGCACTTGGAGCTATTCGTGCCTCTATAGCTGACACTCAATCAGGTCAATACTAGCTTCAGACGATCTGGAAACAACGAGAGCATGGATTCTAGGCGTAAGCATACACAGCTTCCTCTACCTTCATGAGAAAATAGTATTGACAAAATCTTTTTCAGTGTTTTCAGAGCGCCATCAATTGGAATTTTGCAATTGAACTTCGACCGTCCTCCCCCTCCTCCCAAATGAGGCCCACATCCTCTTCACCACGCGTCATCGGACTCATAGGCGCAGTTCGTGCCCCAGAGATCGGTTATATGTTCAATGCCGATACTTGGGGCAGGGGCTATGCCACCGAAGCGCTCCGAGCCTTCATGCCCTTGTTCTTCGACCACTTTTCGGGACGTAATGGAGAGAGATTTGAGTTTGCTGAAGCACACACGGATACAGAGCTCGTCGCTAGCCAGAACGTCCTCTCAAAGGCAGGGTTTAAGCTACATGAGCACCGGGAGAAGGACTTTGAGAACCCAACATTAGGGTGGAGGGACACATTAGTTTATCGAATGTATCGTCCTGACGCGAATAACGAGGTATAGTGGTTTAAATACCGGTCGATGAGACAGGGCAGATTAATGACGAGTCATGGTCTGAAGGGCGAACAGGATCGTTGGTCAACATCAGACAACTGAACTCGCCAAGAGGCGATTACAACGCTAGATTCTGATAATTGAAGTTCAAGAGATTGGTCAAGTACGTAAAGGAGGTCATAACACTTTCCTGGTCGCCTTGCACTCCAGATAGACCACTAATTAGCAGAAAACAACCTTGACCTCCTTTGCTGGTTGCAGCACAATATCCGCATGCAGTCCCGGCTCCACACCGTTCATTTTGTTCTCCACCGTTTCGAAGCGCTGGAAGAGTCTTACTAATGTATACCCCATTTCCGTCAATGCAAATTGCTGCCCGATACAGATTCTGGGACCGCCATTGAATGGCACATATACCCAAGACCTGGGTGTCCATCCATTCCACCTCTCGGGAACGAATTTGTCGACGGGAGGAAACCCCGATTCAAGAGGCGGGTACAGATCAACACGACGCTGCATGACGAGTGTGGAGTAGCCAATTGGTGTCCCCTTAAGGATGCCAATGGGTTGTTGGCCATCTTTGCCGCCACCAGTGGGGAGAGTGGTATCCTTTAGCGATATGCGGACGTTGTATGGAACCACAGGGTAAAGACGCAGGGTCTCATTCAAAATATGCTGCAGATACTTCATATTCTTAAGATCTTCATATGTTGGTGTCCGTTCTAGGCCAACCGTTTCGACAATTTCTTGACGCAGCTTCGCTGTGATGGTTGGGTCCATGGAGAGGTGATAAATTGCCCATGTTAGTGTGCAGGCTGTTGTGTCACGGCCAGCAAGAAGAATGGAAACCAGCTGATCACGCAGCATATCTCGATCGCGAGTGTAAGCTGCGATTGCGTGAAGAAATGTATACCCTTCATCGTGACTTGTTTTTTCCTCTAATTCCTTCGGCGAGAGTGCGAGGGCTTTGTCGATAAAAGTGCTCACAAAGTCGTTTATAATTTTGATAGAGTCATAGAACCCCATGTACTTTCGAGGAACCAGCCAATTCAACGGACTATGTAGAGATTAGTGACGCTTCCCAGGGCCAATATTGGTACATACCCAACTCTGGCAATGATACTTTGGACACGCTGCGCATTGTAGAAGGCATCCGCGAACAGGGTCTGGGGATGTTTCAAACTATCTACACTCTTCCCAAGCAAGAAGTGTGTAGCAGCATCCAGAGTAAATCTAAACATCATATCGAGTGTGTCAATCTCCTGACCCTGTCCAATTCGAGATAGAAGCACCTGAGTATGCTCTTCGAATATGTCAATATCGCTAAGCCGATCTTTGATAAATTGAGGTCGAATCAACTGGCGTGAGTTATGCCACAGCTGACCATCGGTTGTGAAGATGCCTGTCATAGAAGATCAGCATGTTGGGTTGTCTTTGTTCCATCGCTGCGTGGCCCGGCCCCTTGGCTGGGTCTGAACATCACACCACAGGATTTTAACATACCATTTCCTAAGAATGTATGCCAATCCTCTCTGAACTTCTCTCCCTTTCCATAGTCCTTGAATTGAGTCGCCAGAATCGCCTTGATATTCTCAGGTTCTGCGGTCAGGATGACTCGCTGACCCACACCCGCCTCAATTGTATATCGACCAGGACCACACCATTTCTCGAACATCTTAGTCCACATCTCATAAGTTCTATCATTCAAAGCATAGCTGACGGCGTCATATGCCATATCGAGACCCCATGGCGCATATGACGTTCGGTAAGGTGCCCGAGCGCCGAGTTTGCGGATTCGAGCATCTGTATAGAGCCCGGAAGAAATCTTATACCCAATGTATAAGATAGCGACGGCTCCAAGGATATAGGGTGTCGTGAGTTGGGTGCCGTTGAGGTCCATCATGGCGAATGCTATTTCAAGAGTTCACTCCGGCTTCAATGCGGGCTAGTATGCCATATGTACAAACGTTCACATGGCAAGCTTGCATCACACTAGTTGGAAACAAAGGCCGAGCAGTCAACTGACTTGAAATCTCGGAATGGTCAAGGAATCCGAGCGCGTCCCAGCACAATAAAAAGGCAGGATCCCCACTGCTGCGCGGGCTCTTTCCAGTCCAGATGGAATCAGTCTAGTCAATGTCATTTTGGCGCCATACGATGTCCCAGCACATTGTGCGCATGTTGCATGTGCTCGCCAACTTGCACCTCGGTATGACATATTTGAGTTTTGGTGCTGCAGAGATCGCTAACATCGACGTAGTCAAAGCAGACGGCAGGGTTGCATACGGATAGTACGCCGTCTGGGGTTCGTGTAGCCCCCTGGCATATTGTGAAAGCGGGGAAGGTAGTCGAAATGGCAAATTAGCATAGCTTCGTGACATGCGCCGTCCCAAGAGGGATGCGGATATCTTGGACTTTCCGAAAGCCGAGCCTAAGGCAAATTGTCAGGTTTACGGTTGCTTGATTCGACAGCGTTGGGGTCCACTTCCAATGATATACGTGGTTGCTAACTAGCATCGACTTCGTCTGTCAGGTCTGTGAGTCTGTACTGCAACACGGTGAGTTGTTGAATGGCTCTTGAGCAGATGACGGGCAAGAAACGGCATCGTCACGGTCAAATTTTTTTTTTGCATCTCGGCCTCCAGGGAAGACGGCTCCAGAGAATTAGTTGCAGTATCCACGAGTCGGATGGGACGCCTGGATCTTTCCAACGTGCTACAGTTGGAGGTGCCCCGCATCAAATTCCACACTGTCGCACGGACGCCTCCTCTCTTCACAACTCCCCCACTAACCCCAACACTTCTGGTGCCAGCGGTAAGTCAAGGGCGATTGATGGGCCGCGTGAAGAGCCTCAAATGCATTGACTGAGCCTGCATCTGCTTGCCCCAGCCCCTTTTCCTACATCAGTACAGGAGCACATAGGAGAGCATCCCAAGAACTGGGTGCTGTCTGTCAACTCGTGCACAATCGCTTCACTGCTCAAGTACTCTCAGCCTTGTCACATCATCCTCTTACAGTAATCGTGATGAGGTCATTTGTTTCGGTTTGGGTGTTCATCTCGACGACTGCTGCTATCTGGCCACTTCCATCGGCATATGAGCATGGAGATACTGTACTCTGGATGAACAGGCGCATTACGTTTAACTGGTACAAAACGGGCGATATCAACGTAGACTCGATCACAGGCCAATATCGTGGTCAAGGCCCTATCCTTCTCGCGTCAGGTTTCAACGCAAACCCTAATCTGATGAACAGCAGTGATAAGCTACGGCTTCACAAATGCTATACTGAGCCCTCATCGGATGAATACAGTCACAATGGAGCCCAAGATGGGATATCAGGAGATGACATAATCGAGTATGCCATCAATTCTGCCCGCAAAACGATCTTTAAGAATAGTCTGTATCCATGGAAATTCCACCCTCGAGACTGGGAGGAGCCATCTCCAGACTACGGGGCAACGTACATCTCCCGCGTCGATATCTTAGTCCGTTGCACCGACCCGCCAGATGTTGCAAAACCACTTGCCGGTGAGGTCGACGAATCCTACACCCTCACCTTGACTGCAGAAGGCGTGGCAACCGTTACTGCAAACTCGAGCGTCGGCATAGCGCGAGCCTTGACCACCTTCACGCAACTCTTCTTCATGCATTCAAATGGAAAAGACGTATACACTCCACTAGCGCCCTTGAGTATCTACGATGCGCCGAAATTCACGCACCGTGGCATCAATCTGGATGTGTCGCGGAACTACTTTCCAGTTGAGGATATAAAGCGACAAATTGACGCTTTGGCATATAACAAAATGAACCGTTTTCATCTTCACGTCACAGACTCACAATCTTGGCCCCTGGAAATCCCATCCATCCCCGAATTGTCAGCGAAGGGCGCATACCGCCCAGATCTTGTTTACACTGCTAAGGAGTTTAAGAATCTCCAACGCCATGCTGCAATTCAAGGCGTTGAGATAATTACGGAAATCGACATGCCTGGGCACACGTCAAGCATACATCACTCATTCCCTGAGCTCATTGCGGCTTTTAATGTACAGCCCAACTGGGATACTTACGCGGCTGAACCGCCCTCTGGAACATTGAAATTAAACTCCACTGGAGTTTACGATTTCTTGGAGACTCTGTTAGACGACCTTCTCCCCCGGGTGTACCCGTATTCCTCATACTTTCATACTGGCGGAGACGAAGTAAATATGAACGCCTACGAGCTAGACGACACAGTGAAAAGCAGTGATTTTGCGGTTCTTCGACCTCTTATGCAGAAGTTTATCGACCGAAACCACGATCAAGTGCGCGCCATGGGGCTCATCCCTGTAGTGTGGGAGGAAATGCTTTTACAATGGAACCTTTCTCTCGGAGAAGATGTTATTATCCAATCATGGCGGAGCGATGAAGCAGTTGCTAAAATTGTGCAAGGTGGTTATAAGGCGTTGGTTGGGAATTACAACTACTGGGTAAGCCATACATCTAGGAACACCCAAACCCAGAACTGTGACTGAAATTATTCACTAGTATCTCGATTGTGGAAAGGGACAATGGCTCGACTTTGACTCCTCTAACTCTGCCAATTTCTGGCCATACAATGACTATTGTGCCCCCTGTACGTGTATCTGCATTCAATAAGCGCTCCCGGGCAAAATCCAGTACTGATCTGCAAATCGGTATATTAGTTCACAATTGGCGGCTCATCTACTCCTACGACCCTCTCTCTGGTATCCCCGAAGAACATCACCACCTTGTAATCGGTGGCGAAGCACACATGTGGGCAGAGCAGACAGATACAGTGAACATCGACCGGATGATCTGGCCTCGCAGCTCTGCTGTTGCAGAGATACTATGGTCCGGTGCCAAAGACGCACAAGGAAACAACAGAAGTCAGATTGAAGCATCTCCACGGCTAAGCGAGATGAGAGAAAGGCTGGTAAACTTAGGCGTGGGTGCAGAACCCATTCAGATGCCTTATTGTGTAATGGAAAATGGAGCCGGAACAAAGCCGCAGTGCCATTTGGGCTGGACAGGGTAATGCCGGGCTAATTAGAATGCACAGTGTGATGTAACTCGCACATACCACTAACGAATGATTGACATTTACACCCAATGCCTAAAGCGGGACGACAAGTGCTATATGGGTGGTGAGTTCACATCGCCATGTCAGTATTTGGGCTCAGGATACCGTAAACATTGGGAGATGCAACATTCTGGAGGCGCATGCCTTTGAGCCATCCAGACGATTGGCGTCGCGAGAATGAACCCATTGATTTACAATCGTTTGCTTGTGTCATCGGACATGCCTCGAACAAGATTGTGTAACCAGAACAATGTTCGACTGCGTAGTTGATCAAAGGTGCAGTATGGGTGCATTTGCGCTAGATAGTCATCCAGGTCCTAGGATGTCGTAAATGAAGATGAGAGGTATATAGTACAAAGAGTGCAACAGAATAACCAACCCCATTCAAAACCCATCCCAGACTCCAAGGTATCGTAAAGGTGCTAAAAATGAGAGTAAAGAATTGTCCATCGAAAGTTGGATCTGAATCCAAATCATAAAAGCCGTCATCTGTCATGCAAGTGATGCGCCTATGCAAACACCTCTACTCCAGTCTTCATGCTCATGTTGTTATCGTTCTATACCAAAGTCATGAGAGATCACCGCTCTTATATCATCGTCTGTCTACTTGTATCGTAGCAACACACCCCAGGCCTGGCCGCCACCTATGCCTCACCAGCAAGTACGCTCCCACTTCCCACACTGCCTCCAAGATCCCAATAGTTTCGCCCAGATCCACTACTCCTCTTGCTTATCTTCGTACTCTGGCTGGCGCAGCTGCTGCTACTCCTCAACTTCTGGTGCTTTAGCGCATTCTGTGGTGTAAAGTACGTGCGATATGGGGTATCTTTCCGTGCATCCTTTCGCTTCGTCTCCCTCAAATGCAAATCGGACGACGTCGGGAGTCCTCTATCCGTCGTCCTATTGACCAAAGGGTGGTTCTGCCGAATAATTGCAGCTCGACGAGCCGAGTTAATACTTTCGTTTGTACCAATCGCTGAGGGTGCACTAGAGGCTTTTCGCGGTTGTTGGGAGGATATGCTGGATCGGCGAGAAGAGAAGCGTTTCATGAGGAAGTTGAAGATCATTGTGACGTCAAGCTCGCGCTCCCAGTACTCGCGCTCACGTGCTAAATCTTCAGCGATGTTGGCAGTAGCCGGGGGCGGAGCACGGAAGGAATCTAAAGGATCGGCTTCAGATGGCTCTTCTTCGATGCCCCATAGAGATGCTTCGGTGTATGCATGTGATGTTGTAGGGAAGGTAGGGGCAAATTGAGCCGAGGCTGGGGATGGCGCATACGGCTGCGTGCTCGTTCCACGCGAGGAAGCAAGGTCGGTCGCGAGAGTCGAGTTTGATCTTGTCAACGACAAACCTGCGTATTCTGGAGCTGATTGCGTGCGCTGGAATGTGGAGAAGGCGCCAGGGTGTTCGGACAGTTGATTCACCAAAATACCAAGCTCTTGCGCGACTCGCTCGAGAAGCTTTGTCTGCCAACTTTCATCAGACAGGGCAGATGCATCTATGCCAGCATCTTGGAGAGCCTTGTCCGCGGTCCGTTCGATTGGAGAGCCTGTCTTCGGCGTTTTTGCATCCTCGGGCAGCGCCTCACCAAAAATGACTGAGAGCGTGTCTTCGTCCAGGCCAATGAGATCACGTATGACCCTTCTTGTTATACGTTGCCAGAACGACAGATTCTCTATGCCCTCTTCAGAGGATTCGCTCTGCGCATCTGATGCAGGTGGTGCAGCCTGTGATGTGGTAGTCCTTATGTCGTGCTGTGTGCTGTCAAATTGACTTCGCGCCACGCTGGCCATACTCATACGTCGCCTCCGTCTGGTCTCTTTCTCGATTTCTTCTAGCAGTGCTTTACTCTGCTCTAGTCGCCACTTCTCAATGCGCTGCCGCCTTTCCTGCTCAGTAGTCACATCCTCTTGGTCATCGAGTATGGTAAAATGCCGCTGTACACTAGACCGCCGTCTAGCTGGGCGCCTTCGCGGTCGTTCAAACTGCCACATGTGCTCTTGCATGGTTGCGTCTGGCTGAAATTCACCCAGCCCGTCATGGGTGGGTAGTACAGTGTCACCGCTCTGCAGTAGTCTGTTTGCTGATGCGCCATGTTCAGAGGGCTCATGAAATGCATGTAGACCATCGTCTAAGCTGTCCAGCTCTTCTTCTGTACCCAAGAAGGTGCCGGCGTCGTCATCTTGATCAGAGCGGGCAGCGGTATCGAGTGAGCCGAACTCACTGAAGCGTGACAGACCGGCTGTCCGTGGGGTTCGTTCCGTCGAGGTCGTGTGTGTTTGGGCGGTAGTGGAAGGTGCTACGGGTGAGAAGAGGACCCACTCCTCTGATTGCTCTAAAGATGACTGGCGCTGCAGTGCGCTAGTTGCGACTTGGGCAGCTGGTTCTGCCGCATGATAGGAAATCTGGCGCGCACTCTGCGGCCGATGTTGTTGTATAAAAGCCATTATGTGGAATGTATACGGTGGGTAGCGAAGTGTGATATAGTTGCAAGCGGAGCAGACACGTCGGCGCGAAACCAAGGCACGAGGGAGTCGGACAGATGCGGAATGCTGGGTATGATTCGGAGGAAGCGGTGATTAGTCGGGGTACATGGGGTGTAAGAGAAGGACTCTGTAATGATGGCGACGTCTTTATCGTCTTGTCGGCCTCATGCCTCGTCACGGCCGTTGGGGACTTCCCTAGCGGTGTGAGGGGGGATGGCAGGTGTATGATGTACAGATGTCGCTAGATGGCGCTAAGACCAATCAAGCGCCCGTTTCAGCAGGCCAGATGATCAGGCCAAAGTGGCGGGAAAACAAAAGGGTTTGGGGTATTTGATGATCAAAGAGGAAGACGCGCAATGAGAGCAGACGGGCAGACGAGTAGTACGAGCAGGACGAGCAGACGAGCAGGCGAGCGGCCAGGACAGCTTCTCAAATATGTCAGACGCGTTGAGGACCACCACACCTTGGTCGTGTCGCTTTGTTGTCCACTGTGAGGAGCTGATACGATAAGATAGGGAAGTCACCCCCCTCCCCACGCGTCAGCTAAGGGGGGCGATCACCCACACACGGCTCCCGGCGCCGACGTGATTTCTCTGAGTGATGATGAGATGATCCCACAAATTTACTACACACAACAAATCTTCCTTGCTCCCGTTGACTCCTACGAGCCGGAGAAGGTCCTTCTTCGTTGAATCAACGGACAACCCGTTGGAGCGCTCTTGCCTCGACGCCCCGATTTCCTTGACGCTACAATGACCGCGACCAACAGCTACAGCCACACACGGCTCGCAACGCGGCGCACCGCAGATGCTCATCACACCATAGTTGGCACAACGCCAGCTTGAGCTATCTCCTAATCTTACCCGAGCACACCGTTGTCCTCACGGGCCGGCTTTCCCTCCATCCCCGACATGTCCATGACCTCCCTTAGCCATGCACACCACGGTCTACTCTATAAGGCTGATCTTGTCGTCTTTCCGGGTCTGTATCTACTGGTTGACTTCCCGGCGCAACGTGAGCCGACTGACAAAGGAGACGTAGCGCCAACGTCAGTCATGTGTCCCCCTGTCGATTACAGCACTATGACAGCCAGCCATCGCCCGGCTAACTTGCTGAACATCTGACTCCAAACCGCTGCAGAGCAAGCATCAGGCTATGAAGGATTAATTCGGAGGTATAAAGATTGCTATGATGTAAGCCATTCACTAAAGCGGAAACGCTTCTGCACAGACTTGAAAACACTGTCGACAGCATCACCATGTTCATCCTGGCTCTGCAGCCTGGCCACACCTCCTTGTTGTCCATCTGTTAGCAACATTCGACCTCGTTAGCCTACATTGATACGAGAAGTGCCTACCACGAGAATAGAGTATGCGGACGAGGCTGCTAACGAACAAGAATGTATTCGTGCTACAAAGGTATCTCGGAAGGACATGTCGCCAGACGGTACAGATACAGTAATGCGCGTTGCCCTGTACAATAACCCTTCATTGTTGCCAGCCCAACCCAAACTCCAGTTGCCATGTAGTCGTAAAATGAGCGTATCCATGAACCCTGCAAATACTACGCTTGTCTCTTCTTTCGCGCTTCATGCCGACAATTTACGAAGCAGAGTCATATTCCGGCCCCCATACACCCCTTGCATCCTCCTCGCTCATTTCCTCACCTTCGCCAACGCCAACCCACCTCTTAACCCTCCTCCTCTCATCCCCAATCCGCCTTTTGAGCACACACTCACCATTGCCTTGACAAATTTCCTGCCTGCCCAGATTCTTAAACCTGGGGCCTAATGGTCCATTTACATAGTGGTACTGGCCAAGAAAGCGGTACTGGCGCGAGTCACTGAGCGGGTAGAACTTGTCGCCCCAGTGGCCGGCAAAGTAGAACCAGCTTACGGGTGCAGTAGGGTTAAGATTGGACGACAAGAGAGTGTCGGTTTGATGGTGGTAAGTGAATGAATACATGTTTTGTACAGGATCCCATAGAGGACCGCGGTCCGTTACATCATGCAGGATGCCGCCGGGGAGGACGTAGGGGTGAACGCCTGCAGTGCCATACATTGCATGGGTTCCGGTGGCAGAGAAGCCAATGGGCTGACGATTATTAGTTCTAGTATGCTGGCGTTTGGATATTCGATATTTACCCTCTTGCCCGACTTCTCAATTGCTTCCCACGTGTACGCTTCACCAAAACTGTGCTCACTGAAGAACACCGCCTTAGGCACGCCATTCTGGAATCGAACAACTGTATGCTCCCAGTCGCCGACATGATTGCCAAACCGAACGTTGAAGACCGCATTGCCGAGGTTGTAGCTGTAGAAGAAGAACCAGAAAGCATCCAGAACGCCGTCGCCCTTTGGTACGACAATAAGAATGGCAGGGGCATCGCTTCTGCCGCCCACAACCTTCTTGCCCGTCCAGTTGCGCCGGCGACTCCGTAGCTCTGACTGCCAGTAATGATCATCATCACCCACGGGCTCGTCTACTTCCGGCGTCCTTGTTGGTGTCGGCAGTTTTGAAGTTGTAGATATGGGTCGGATACCACCTTTGTCTTTGGTGTTACCAGGGCCCACATGCCACCAGGCAGATTTCTCGCCATCTGCCTCCTTTTCGTAGTGCCAGTTCGGATCATCTGCTTCCTCGTTGTCTTCATGGGTCTCGCTTTCTGGAACATCAGGAATGTTTGTCTCCCCACCCAGCCAGTCTGGGCGATCTTCGACATTGTCGTCGCTCTGTAGATATACATATCTACCCCACCTGTTAAGCTCTCCGAGATTTGTTAAATTCGGGTGGTCATTGGTAGCCTGCAGAGGCGTGTAGTTGAGGTGGGGTGTCGTGTGTATTAGATGTTCCGCCAAATCACAGGGCCAATACTGCTCACCAGAATAGAGATGGATGAGAGGCGCATGCTCGATAACATAGTTGGGTATTTCGCGCTCCCCTTGTTGTTCCCAGTCGTCTGGGAGTTGTTGTACCTCGTTCCAGAAGTCGGTCAAGTTGATCTTGGCATCGTGTCCTATGTTCGCTGTCTCCTTCTTCCGAGCATTGGTCTTCGTGGTCCATTGCGCCTTGTTCAGGTGTGCCAAGCCACACATTCCAAGCCAATGGCAAGCTTTCCGATCTATCCATGAGTGGGATGATGCAACCCACGTGCTTTCGTCTGCACGTTCATCCGATGGTGTCAAATTTTCGAAAAGGAAGTTTTGATATATCTGGGAGAACGACAAGAATCCGAAAAGTGTAGCTGCGGCAGCAGTTACAGTTTTTTTGCCCTTCATCTGCGTATCTAGCCCATTCGAAAGGTCAACGACACCAGTGAGAGGCGTGGAAGCTTGCTCGGACGATTGGGCATGCAAAGAAGAGCCTGAAAGGATGTCGATGGTAGGAATGATGCGATCGGGAAAGGTGTCCGGCGCTGCACCTGGTGTCCCAGCGGGTGCTTGGGATGAATGTATCGCTACCTGTGGGTATTCAGGAATATGGACTGGTGGTGTGGGGGAGAGCGTCGCGGATGATGAAGGTAGGAAGTCCCGGAGCGGGACCTGCCCGCCATGTTGAAAGTAGGGAACGATAGGCACTGATCAGTTAGCATAAGACCAAACACTTGTCTAGGAAACATCATCGTCCCGTGAAAGTCGGAGGAGCGTTCTGAAGCCGATAATGCCGAAGCTGACAAAAGCCTACGAGAGAGAGCAGGAGCCCCAAATCCCGAGTATCCATTGCGCTTGCTGGTAGTAAGCTCAAGGAACCACCAGGAAGATTGATCACACTGTCAGAATCTCCGAGTCCATACTATCGCCATGCATGGAGCTAATCATCAACTTGGAGAAGATCGAAAAGTGGAGAGTGTGCGGAAGTGACGGAGAGGACTCATGATGACTTGAACTGCCCATAATCTGGCCGGACATGCGCGGAACTGTACTTACTGGCTGACACCTGGACGGCCTTGCCGGCGCCAGAAGCAGGCCTTGTAGCCGGAGAATAGTCAAAGGGGCAACTTGATTAACACAACAAAACAATTGAAGTTTGTTAGGACATTGGCTTCAGCGAGGCGCATCGGCGGGGATGTGAGCTGGAGGACTGCAGGCTGGGCATACGTTGTGCGGCGCTAAGCAAGGAACGCTGACGGAGCCCTCGGGAGCAATGCGGCTCTCCAGAGTGACCTCCGCCATGCATGGGCAGGCACATGCGCTATCGATACGTGCCCGAGACGGCCAAGTCGACATGCATCAAAAGCAGGCTCGCTTGCGCTGCGTTTGCCAGAGTCTGATAACCGGCAGACATGTTGGGTTTCAAGTTCCACGCGCAAGCTGTGCGTACACTGCAAAGCAGCCTGAAGGCAACCAGTGCAGGCCTCTTCGTAGCGAGCTTCACGACGCATGTCAGCAAGCACAGAATCTTACGAGCCAGTCTTTTCAAGTATCGCGACTTGTCACCGGAAAAGTAAATCATGGGTTTGTTGTGCTTGTGACGTGTTCGACAGACCAGGAGAAATACAACAAGGGAAATTGTCCAGCCACTTCCCTCCCCAACATCCACGGGTGTTTCACGGGAGAAAAAAAAGAGATGTACGGTTTCTCCGCTCCCAGAATCGAACTAGGGACCTTTCGATAACAATATGCTATTACAGTCGAACGTGATGAACCAACTACACCAAGCGGAGGCTTCCAGCTAGACACTGGGCTCGGTAGCTACACCAAGAAACATCTTGAGTGATGATAGGCTTTGAGAAATTAGATAATTTATAACTTCTATTAGCATAATACGCGAACGTGTGCATTGGCCTCCGGGAGTCCCATAAGCGAAAGAAGCCGACTGGAACCATCAAACAGCTGTGCAGTGATAGTGCACTACTCCAAATCTGGAACTTGTCCCACCTCAAATGAAGTCTTGGCATCAATCGGTCCCGACAAAGCCAACAATAGAGTACCTCAAAATACTTCCAACAAGGTTCCCTCTCCTGGCCTTCGCTGGCACAGTGCGAAACTTCACACACCAAATTCGGTATCCTTCACCAACAGACAAATGCCAACCGTTCCGCATGTAAAGTAGTTGCACAAACTGACCCATGGCCAACACCAAGGAGGACGATTGGGAGTACGAGTACGATGAGAACGAGACGGAAGACTTTTACATCCCTCTGGACTTGTCCAATGTCCCCGGCGCTCAAGTGCCAATGGTTTCGCAAGGCCGACCAGGACACCCGACATTGCTCAAAAGTAGACTGCGCGCGTTAAACGCGGCTAGAGGCCAACCTGTGGAAATCGATATCAACAGCTCCGATGGGCAGGACACGACTACTATGGGCGATGTGCAGATCATTGGCCTACATACACAAAACCCACTGATCATGTACAACGATCAGCTGCTAAAGTGCCAGTGGATGGCAACCATCGGAACCGACATGTTTTTTGTGAAGCCGACCCTAAATGCTAGTGCATTCCCTTCGCCTTTGCTGTCACTTCCAGCAGTAGACCTACTGTCATTGGGCTCTACCAAGTTGGTCGCAAAAGTAGGGCGACTGCGCCCGTGTGAAATCCTTGCCGATGACACCAGCGATGCGCAGCCTACAAATGTCTCGACGAATATCCTAGCTACCTCCACAGTATCGCCTCAGGCTACATCCAAAGAAACATCACCCACCACTAGACAGGTCAATGTGACCCCCACTAGCTTCCTTGCAAGGTTAAACCAGGCGAAGACGAAGCGAGGAGAAACATCTCGCTTGGCCATCTCTGAGACATCGGACGGCTTCCGCTTAGTGTTTGAAGAAATGGGACAGGATCTTGGTCCAACAGACGTGGCCACGCTGCAAAATACTAGTTAACACAATTCTGAGAGGAGTTAAGCTAAAGTATCAAAAGATTATGGTTGGCTACACGATCAGAATAGCTTTGTAGTGTTCTGTTTGCCAAGCTCATCATAATATCGACTTCATGGTGATGATACATTTCACATCATGGAGTATACATAGCGTAAGACACTATATTTCTACGTGTATAGCAATAAGACCCTTTAGGCGCCACAAACGATCTATGAACTTCTTTCAAAACGCGTTTGTATAACTGCGGAAGGAAATATTGGATAGCTTCAGGGCTTTGTATGGTGTTAGTTCTTAGCTGCAAAGCGCTTTGAGGCTTCTCCTCCACCATCTATACATCCTAGACATATCGTTACTAGCCTCCCCTTTAAAGGAAGCGCAATTGGTGTAATAGTGTCAAGGAGAGACGCGTTATGGGATATAACCAGCATGGATAGCAGAACCCTCTTGCATGTGCACATCCGAGACAACGATATTGTAGATAGGCCACCCTCCACATTTTATCTCGTGTCCATCATCAATCCTTCGTCCAACGCCAGTCAATGCATGAATAGAACAAATCAGAGAAAATCTACATAATGCTGGGGAACGAGAATTGTATGCAAGCATCGGACTCATTGAAGAAAATGGACTATGCAATCAGTCGGCATTCTATAAGTACTTCTTCGGCGCGCCGTTCCTCCTCTTCTTGTACACTATGTAAGCGCCAGTGACCATGATCTGGACGGCAATGGCGATGAAAAGGAATGAGATCAAACTTGGTTTGTGGCTTCCGACAACTGTGCGAACGTTAGCTTTCAGAACCCTGCGTGAACCATTTCAGCCCTTTTTAAGAGTTTGAAATACTTACCAGCACCCATAGCCAAAGGCAAACTCCTACTCAGTCCCTCTTGGCTATTCTCAATCGCTCTATGCACCTGCTGCATCAACTCTTTGAAGTCTCTGCTCTCTAGGTCCCTCAGTATTGACATTGTCGTGCGTTCCACCTTCTCCACGTTCCTAATCGTTGCTGCTGAGCGGTCATCAATTGGCACAACGCGGTGCATCAGGTCGTTGAAGCGTTGCTCGTTGAGTTTGTGCATTTGCTCAACAAGTTCAAGCATGTTGGCAACGCGATTGTTGATGATTTGTATTCTGTTGTGCAGGTCTGCAAATTGGTCTTGCTGGCTCCTGATATTCCCAGCTAGTACGTCTTCCAGCATCTTGGGAATGCTCTTTTGGTCTGTTGAGGAGCCGTACTGCTGTTGTTGCTGTTGGTGGGTTTGCTGCTCATGAACCTTTTGCATGGCTATGTTTTGTTGCTGCTGGTGCTGATCGGCATTTGCGTAGCGATTTTTATTTGGCTCTTCGCGGGTGTTGGAGTTTGTGGTCGATACGATGAACTTGTGGACTTCAAAAGAGTCGGGGTTCTCGGCAGAGGAGGCAGAGACGCCGAAGTAGTAGCCTTCGGGCAATTTGATCTGTTTCTCAGTGTCAGTGAACTGGGTGAGAGGCTGAGAGCTGGATTGGAGGACTACGTACCTTATCAGTCTTGAAGCAAGATTCTCCGTCTACAAGGACCTCGAGGAAGCCGTCCGCATGATGGATTTTGATTGGACTCAGTAGACCGCGATTCCTGTAAGCATAATCGCATTTGCCGAAAGCTAGCGTGTCCGGGTTTGGATGCGACTTGATGTCAATCGTCCCATCATTCAAGAATCCCCGCACCGAGCCTCCATGTCCCTCGTACTGGTCCACAACTAGAACCAGTCCATCAAACTTGGGCGCTGTATACAAGCTGGTAGGTGTTTCGTGCGCCTGCGACTCCTTGACGTACCAGATTTGCAGATTACCACCACCGCGTTCCATGCCGGTGGCCCTGAAGTCTAGCTCGGCAGTCCAATCCCCAGCATGGTGCAGGGGATCCTGTGCCCATAATGAGCCCCGTTTGTTGCCAGGGTATGGGGGTGTAAGGATCACTCGGTCGGATAGGATCTGGGGGACATAGTCGTCGATGCCCTGTACGACGAAATGGGGAATCGTGCGGAGATCGGGGGAGATGTAGACGCCTTCCTTCTGGCCAAAGCTGAGGTTGTCTATTACGTATTGTGCGCGGACTGTAGAGAGGGCAAGGGCAGACCAAGCAAAGGTTCGGAGCGACTGCGATGTAATGTACATGACGATGGTGGGGCGCAATTGCGCAGCAGCAGCGGATAGGTTGTTGAAGCAGTCGTAGTTGGTGCGAGTGTTGAGAACGTGCTGCGGATAAGATGCCTGTCTGGAGGATGGTTAGGTTTGGGGCGCAATCACGGTCTCTGTTCCAGTGAACCATACCTCGCATTCAAATAAAAGCAGCTCCACTCGCGTGTTGCACAAAGTCTGATGCAACAGTCACAAAGATGATGGAGTCTCCAAGATGCCAATTATGAAAAGAAAGCGACTGGGTATCTCAACGTGATAGCGATTGACTAGAAGAAAAGCTGCCACCAAATGGGCAGATATAAGGACTATCCAGGTGCTGGATGGGCTTGGGGACAGCTGTGCTTAAGACGACACGGCATATGACATTGATTGGGTGGCCCATGCACATACACACTGCGACAGCTGTGGTGGGCCGCCGACTGACATGAGACGGCAGGACGGCGGGAACATGGAAGTAGAGTCCAGAGAAAACGAATATGGGTCCCACGACACCTGCAGCAAAGATGCGCTTCGCTTTACTACCCTCGCTGCACAAACGGCAAACGCAGGACCGGCAAAGGTGTAAGTAGTCGGCGCCATTGGTGAGCGTCGGTGGTTGTGATTCGCCGACACCATTTTCTCGTTGTCGTCGTCGACCTCATTTACCAAAGCTCCGTCCGCCATCGCCGCCTGCACACCTCGCAAAGCCCCACGTCGAAACTCGCCCTTACTACCGTTTCCATGTCGGCTCCAGATCCCAAGGAAGCATGGGCGCGCATCCAGAATGAACTCACACGACGAAGCGCTCGATTGGGCGGAGGCGGAGGCGGTCCGCCCAAGGGCTTGTTCGGAGGCATTGGAGGGCTGGTCCTGGTTGGTGGTGGAATATGGCTGGCAAACAATGCCTTGTTCAACGGTATGTAACTCGGCCCCCAAAAGATTGCTGTGTGCTGCCCGCGTCTGCTTTGAGATGGATTGGAGCTGACATGCTCGCAGTCGACGGTGGCCACCGGGCAATCAAGTACACCAGAGTTGGCGGCGTCCAGAAGGAAATCTACAATGAAGGAACCCACTTCCGGATCCCCTGGTTCGAGACGCCCATCACGTACGATGTGCGCGCCAAACCCCGAAACGTCGCTTCCCTGACCGGCACCAAGGACCTGCAGATGGTCAACATTACCTGCCGTGTGCTCTCAAGGCCGCGAGTCGAGGCGCTACCACAGATATACAGGACTCTGGGCACAGATTACGATGAGCGGGTTCTGCCTTCCATCGTTAACGAGGTCCTGAAGAGCGTGGTGGCACAATTCAACGCCAGCCAACTCATCACCCAGCGTGAGAACGTTAGTAGATTGGTAAGAGACAACCTGGTGAGGAGAGCAGCAAGGTTCAACATCATGTTGGATGATGTATCGCTGACGGTACGTACTCTTTCACCAAGTTCAACATCCTCGGTCTCATGAATTCTAGCACCTTGCCTTCTCCCCCGAGTTCACCGCTGCTGTCGAAGCCAAGCAAGTTGCCCAACAAGAAGCCCAGCGCGCTGCCTTTGTCGTCGATAAAGCCCGTCAAGAGAAGCAAGCCACCGTTGTCCGCGCCCAGGGTGAGGCCCGCTCCGCTGAGTTGATTGGTGACGCCATCAAGAAGTCGAGATCATATGTTGACCTAAGAGAGTTTGAGAATGCAAGAAACATTGCGCAGATTCTGCAGCAGTCGAGCAACAAGGTGTACTTGGACTCAAAGGGCTTGGGCCTGGATATTAGTCAGACACAAAGTGACAAAGAGCAGAGGGCAAGCAGGAAGTAGGGTAGGCGGATCATACGGGGTCATGGACCTTCAAAAGAGTTTGGATGGGTGATGTGAAGAACATGCAGTCTGTATAATTACTTTGGAAAAGCGTGCGCCACGTAACCTCCCACTCATGCCTAAATTACAATAACACAGCATTCTGAACTTCATTCCCACTCTCACGCGTATCAACACAGGGTTTGCCAGGTTGTATTATGCTGCGAATCGCCTAGATTTGCGGCTTCGTATGGTCTGGATATCCTCGGTACTGACTCTGACTTGGATCTCGCGTTGGTGAGGCTAGTCTATGAAGGTGACTTATTATAGCTTTACAAAGGACTCGTGAAAATCATATACCAATCGTCAGCTTGTTCATATAAACATGTCAAAATTCCATGGCATCAGCCCCGTCCTCCCGCTCCCGCTTCAGCACTGGCCTTTCCTCCTCTAGTAACCCTGCAATGAACCGCCTGAAATAATCAACGTAAGGCTTCAAACTTGTCTTCTCCCAGTCCTGCGTCTTCTTTTCTCCTTCTTCTCCCTCCCATTCATCGATCTCCGTCAATAATTGCGTGACAGTCGGCACACCTAATGGATCAAAGTCTTCCACTCGCCTCGTGTCAATCGGTACACACACTCGCCCGGTACCAGGATGAACCACAAATGGGCTCTTGAGTAGATGGTTTAGTTTCTTGGAGACCTCGGCGTCCAGACGTGGGTACGTATATTCAAGAATTATATCCTGTTTTGCTTCTAAAAGGTCCTTGGGGGTCTTTGACAATGCGCCAGACTTTGCGAGGGCGTCAATGTCAGCCCATTTGGAGGTGCTGGGACGCGAAGGCGACGAGTCCCATTTTTTCTGGAGCGCAACTTTGAGCATGGGGTCTGGAAGTAGAGTCAGAAGCTGTGCAGCTTTCTCTTCACTAGCCCAGGGGTCTTGTTCTGCGAGGATAGAGGTCTGGAAGTGCTCCTTGAGGATGTTCAGGCTCCGTTCGAGATGCGGGTGCAGCGGCCGTCGCGCGTTGACTCTCTTGCCACCCTGGTCGCCTCCTTTGAGCAACTCGAGATAGCCGGCAATTGAACGACGCTTCTGGTCGTCCATCTCTCTTGCTCGCTTGTCGCATATCCATGCGTGAGCGCCACGACGACCAGAGTATACCCATAAAATGTGATTAAAGCCGAAATCTTCACGTAAAGCAACATCAATCGTCTTGATTGCCATGGTGATAAACGCCCAGCACTTGTGACATATACTCGCCCCCGTACAACACGTCCTGATATCATCGTAATCCGTCATATCTATGTCGAAGACCAATTCCTTCATCAACGGCCTGAAAGCGGTCGCGTTTCTCAGCGTCTTCCTGTCCCTCGGGTTTGTTGAATACATGGGCCCAATTTCGAATCGTGACGGCAGCATTTGAATGCACTGTTTTCGAAGCAAGTCAGCCGTCGGAAAGGATTGATAGCGTAGATATGCGTCGTTGGGGAGGGTGAAAGCAAATTCACGGTGTGCGAAGGAGGGGGAGGGTGTGGGGGAATGGTTGAGCCACTGGAAGAGTTGCCGGAAGGGGAAGAGGCGCTGATAAAATGCACGCATGATTTCGGGGTCGGAGAATGTTGACTTGGATGTTATCTTGCTGCGTCATGTCAGTGCTAGATTTGGGACAGGACTGATGGAAGGAACACGCATTGGAGCAGGCTGTGATAGCTCTTGTTCGGATTTGATAGCTGACGCGCTTGACGCAAACTCTTCGTCTGAATCCTCATCGTCGAACAGCTCCTCCAAGTTGACCTTTGGCCTCTCTGCCACGGGTGGGATTGATGCCTCCTCCATTGCTATATCCTGGGTATCTGGTTCAGATTTGATCGTGTTTGCTTGCGATAGAGTCCTGGAGGAGTCGTCTACGGATGTGGATTCTGATGTTATTGAGTGCGGCATTCTGTATCTTGTGTTCTTCACTTTGTTCTGTCCAGGGAAAAGATGATGCTTCCACAATTGACGCGTAGCGCGTGTGAACGCGTAAAGTGGAAACTACCCCTGCAGCCATGCTCCGCGCTTGCTCGATTGAGCATAGTCGCCTATCATCTCGCAGCAGAGCATCCCAGGTCACCTCCAACAGCAGCTTTTCCCCAGGCATGAGACCGAGGGTCTTATGCTGTCCACGATGGCGGTTGGTGAAATGGTGCTGGGTGATGGATGGATCTTTAACGAGTCAAGCTTCTACGGTAAGTGTATTGCTTTGCACCAACTGCCTATCGTACAGCATACATTGGCTGTTTTTGTGATAGAAGCAGGGCGAATCTGATTGTGCTTTGAGCCTTACGTACCGAACTAGCTTTACCCACAGGCGATGAAGACGAGCAGGCACCTCAACTCAACTTCTGTAGGGTATCTAATCTCCAGCCACGCACACCACAAAGACATTAAGACGATGACTACAGCCGCCAGAACTCAACGGGGTACGCAAACCGTATCAGCCAAGCAGACATTCCTTGCTGGTCAAACTTCATCGTTCAAGAGGGTTCAATCAACTACACCCTCGGCGTCTGGTAGGTCATTTACCATTTCCGGCGTTGATCGAAATACCATGGAGCAACGACTCGCGCAATTGGGTAAGTGGAAGCAAGAAGCATCGGCAGAGTTTTGTCCCAGTGTAGGGCTTTGCAACTCGCGACAAATATATGTTAGCTCGCGGCAACTGGGAGAAAATGTGGAGTAGACCTGCTAGACGATTCGCTGCAGAACCGACAGGACATACAAACCAAATACCCTCGAGGACCAAAAGGTGCATTATCTAGGCTCCTCAATCAAGAAAGCCAAGCCCTGCAACAACGAACTGCGGATCTCGCCAGGGAAACGCATATTCTTTCTGACAAGGTACGGCCTTCTAAAATTTCCGCCCCACAATGATTCCACTGCCTCTCATCTGTGTAAGTCCTTATACTTTTGTGGTCAACTGCTGTGACATACCAAACTACCTATCTTGAGACCACCGCATTCAAATTGAGATATTGTAAAGCTTACATTGCGCCCAGTGGATGCTATTCTCAAAGTCAATTGAGTTCTGCACATGTGGAAACTGTTGTCAAAGGCGTGATCGACGACCGCCTCGGCAGCATGGCTAATATCGCCACGGGTAATAGCAACGATGAACGACTGAGTACGCGCAACCTATATCGAAAGCACATACAAAACATACACTGACTTCCTACCTATCCCACAGTCTGCGTGTACACAGAGAACTTTGAAGACATCGATGACGTGCTGCGAGTCCTTGACGGACTTGAGGCAATAGGCCTCCTAGACTCTGGCCGGACCGTATACTACAAATTAGATGCTAACACATACATGGACCTCAAAAGCGCGACTGCTGCTCGATTTGGTCTACAAGCAAGCCTCCACATTAGCCGAAGCATGATGGCTACTGGGAGATTCAAGTGATCCAAGTCGTTGACGCAAAAGAATCAGTCTTTGTTTAAGAAGTTCTTCTGAGTGTGTACCGCGAGAGCTGGCGGTTGACCTGATTGTTGAGAGCTAGAAAGTAGATTCACAGTGAACTTTCGTCAAATGTGTGATATCTGGGGCGAGCTCTAGATAGTTGCACATCTGTTGTTCACATACCAAAAGTTTCCTGTCAAGACCCTCTTTGCTTAGAAAAGAATCGAGTTGCCCGAACGATAAGCTCCATGGTAGATATACCAATTGCGCAGTCCTCGGTTAGATGTACCCTCGTAAACCATCACTGTCCTTGCCGAATTTGTGGCATACTTCGAGACACTGCACAATCTTCAGCAAGGTGAGACAGCCCATATGGCTTTGGCTACTTTTCCATTCTAATTCCAGAACTAGCTTGTGCTGATCGGCTGGCTTCTGTCAACCACACGAGAACCATACCTCTGCATGCTGGCAGAAACCTCTCGTCAGCCAATATCCGGTGATTGGATCAGCGTTCGATATTTGCCGCTTCAAAGTTCCTCTGATGCCAAAAACGAACGGTTGGTATGCAATGTGATGTTCGGTCTTATAGAAGCGGGTCAAAACCATCATTCATCCATCGGCCTGTGCAGCTTTGGCGCGCCGCTGGGTATGGCAGGGCTTTGACCGCCGTTCTTTGCCGCCGTCGATCGACATACCGAAGTCAATCATCGCAAATATTAGCGTGCAGACACGTCCGATGACAAATGCAAAAGGAGTTTTGAATGTCAAATTCTGCATAGCAAGATTGTCACTATGGCCCTGGAGAGGTTCGCATGAAAGTGCCAACGACGCAATGCTGAGACCGGAAACACACGAACGTGTCGGGCGTTGTTGGGGGTTGTCGGGTGTCTCACAAGCGGTCGGCGACCTCCGAAAATAACCACGTTGGACCTCTTGGGCTAGCAATCCGGAGAGCGCTCTGAGGCAGTCGAGTTTGGGCGAATGCGGCGACTGGCCGGTTTCTCTTACTCGACAGTGAAGCCTTGCAGCATTGCATGGAGTAATCATAAAGTAATAGACTGCGAGCCATCGAGTAATGGAAAGCATCAAAGCGTGTTGAGACGTACGCTGGTGCCGGCTGACAATTTTTTAGCCTCTCCCAGTAGCTTCGGAGCCATCTCCGATGCGCTCCGTTCCCATGCTCCTTCATTGTTCACAGCGGGACCGTAAAGCGACAGTTTGAAACACATCCAGAAGGAAATATGCGAAAGATGACAGGAATTCGTGCCGAGGATAACAAGTCCAAGCGGCTTGTGGCTAAGACCTAGTTATGACGTTGAACCGTCGACCCTGCGCTAGACTTGGGGATCGAGTTGGGCCGATCGACCGTCTCTATCGCATGCAGCCATACCCTTGCTCGCGTTATCAGCGCCACATGCACCTCCCCCAACACTTACAGAACGGTGAGCGATTCCGCTTTCGACCTTGGAACCCAGCATCTCCGGTAGAGGCCTCGCTCGTTCGTCGCTGTAACGCACATCAATGCAGATTTCATGCCGACTGATCCAGCCATGGGAAGAATGGACACAACGAGGAGCAAGACTCGTACAGTCGAGTCGTAAAGGGCCCGAAGCTCACCAACGTGAGCAGGTTTGAGTTGCATAGCCAAGATAGCTTCACATGCCCAATCCCACTAGTTGATACGTGGTTGTATCTAGTAATAGCCGACGCTCCACTGTCCCTGGCGCTACGCAATGTACCTTGGAGCTCGGTCTCGAAGTCTCTAGGTGATCTCGGATGGGTTATGGTAGTAGGTTGAAAAAAGACCTGCACCCCAGGTTTCGGCGTTTCTGTATTGCAAGATCCGAAGCGCCACCTTTTCTGCGTGCTTCAAAAAGCCAGTCTGCCTCATAGCACTACGAAACCTCCCTTCTTCTTCGACCTTGTAAGGCACCGCACCAAGAGTACCTTATCCACCCTTATCTACATCTCACCCGAAGACGCCCACACCACTTTATTGAGCTTGCCAACACCGCGGTCGTACAGAACTTACAGATTTCCTGATATAGAGCTGAGCAATTCTACATTTCTCTTCAATCGTCTGCTTATTGTTCTAAACTTGTCTATCATCAAACTTTCGTAGTGTTGCCTCATAATGGCTGCTCACGTAACTACACCTCCACCAGTGCCTCACAGCCAACCGCTCCATCCTATTACAGTGTTCGCTTCTTCGAGAGCCGTGGTCGCTGGTCGGCTTACTGAGGCCACCATAGTCGTATCAAATAACACTGGCAAAATCACTTCCATATTCCACTCAATATTACCGCCGTCAGACTTTCCCGAAGACACTTCGTACACGGACTACTCTCCTCACATTTTGATTCCTGGTCTTGTGGACGCCCATGTACATCTCAACGAACCCGGTCGGACAGAATGGGAGGGCTTCTGGACCGGTACCCGAGCTGCTGCGTTTGGTGGCGTTACTACTGTCATTGATATGCCATTGAATGCAATTCCTCCCACAACTACGGTTAAAAATCTGAGAATCAAATGCGATGCCTCCAGAGGCAAGTGTTGGGTCGATGTGGGCTTCTACGGTGGTGTTATTCCAGGCAACTCTGGCGACCTAAAAGCCCTGGTCAAGGAGGGTGTTCGCGGCTTCAAGGGTTTCTTGTGTGACAGTGGAGTATGTCTGACTTCCGAAGAAGAAATGAAACACTAACATTGCTACAGGTCGAAGAGTTTCCTGCAGTATCGTCACTTGACATTGAGAAAACGCTCATCGAGCTCAAGGACTCAGAAACGACTCTCATGTTCCATGCCGAGATGATTCCACCCATCACGGACTCGGTTGGCGATGACATCCAACGCTCTCGTCCACCTCTCGCACCCAAAGGCTCCCTTACCTCCTACTCAACTTTTTTGCAGTCTCGTCCTCCCTCATTCGAAACATGCGCTGTCGCTGAAATTCTCTCGTTGGCCCACCTTGCCCCAGATCTCCAACTCCACATTGTCCATCTTTCAGCCATTGAAGCTATACCAATGCTACGTGAGGCTCGCGCACAGGGTATTAAGATCACTGCCGAGACATGCTTCCACTACCTTGCATTGGCTGCCGAGGGTATTCAGGAGGGAGACACACGCCACAAGTGCTGTCCACCGATCCGCTCGCAATCAAACCAGGATGGCCTCTGGGAAGAACTCCTACAAGACCAAGCTGATGGCGTGATTCAAACAGTGGTTTCAGACCACTCGCCCTGTACGCCTGACATCAAGCTCCTTCCTTCTCACCTTGCGCCCAAGGAATTGTCAACTCGCAACGAAGGGCACTCGGAGGACTGTGAGTCGTGTGAGAGCTCTGGGGGCGAGATAGAGATTCCGGAGCAGATTGGTGACTTTTTCAGTGCATGGGGCGGCATTTCAAGTGTTGGTCTTGGACTTCCCATCTTGTGGACCGAGGGTACGAAGCGCGATGCAGGATTCAGCGTTGAAGAGATAGTAAGGTGGTGCTGTAAAAACACCGCGAAACAAGTTGGTCTCGAAAAGTCAAAAGGTGATATTGGTGTTGGATTTGATGCTGATATTGTCGTGTTTGATGATTCGGCGGAGTTCATGGTGAGACCAGCTGTTTCGTTGCCTTTTGGCAGTCCGCTAATGATGTATAGGTTGAGCCGAACACCATGCTCTTCCGCAATAAAGTATCTCCTTACGAGAACAAAACCCTGAAGGGCGTTGTTATGGAGACATGGCTCCGCGGACAGCGGGTCTTCTCGCGGGCTGATGGGTTCTCAGACAAGACTGGTCCCATGGGCAAGTTATTGCTTGAACCCAGGACGATCAGTAAGTAGAGCATGCCAGTTCAGCTGATTGTATTTCGGTTCGTATTGTATATTTCAGCTCGCAAAATATCATTGCATTTGCATGAGGGTGCGCAGGGTACGGGTACGGACTCGGGACCATTGGTTCTTGGCCTGGGTGAACGTACAGATTCGGGGCACAACCCATCAATAGTCTACCAAGTTTTTAGGAAATGATAAATCCCAGCATAAAGTCGTAGTCCTACAACAACGATTCTAGAGTACAGGGTCGATCACCACTTTTTTTTTTGAATTTTAGTGCTGTGTTGGTGCGCCGGCCACTTTTCATACAGTTACTCGATGTTATCGAGCAATCTTATCGTCACAAAACCACCACCACCACACCACCAAGCACAAGTACGAGACAAGCTTAGTTACGCTCCGAGGTCGGTCTTTAGGCGCCCTGTCGTAGTGTCATCTGATTATTCGATATTGCGCGTGATTACTTCACTGTAATTTTAACGTTATTAGGTGACTTGTAAGACCAAGCAAAAATGTTAGTCCTAAAATACTATACATTTGAGAATGTCGACTGTAGCGAGTATCTTGGTCAATGTTCACAATAACCCCAGTTGATGGTCTGCTACCCTACATCCATGGGCGGCAATACGGCCGGGCAACCTCGAGGTGGTTACTGGTCGCGAACGTGTAGCATTGTTATCAGGTCTTGTTTGCGCCCTAGTGATGGAATTCCATACCTCGCATTGCGGATAAGCACACTCTACCGGCTGCGGTCGGCTCAATGTTGCGCATATTGACTTGAAACTCGATCATACGCTGACCGTACGCAACCTATCACTTGTAGCTATGTTATGACCAATCGTTCACACGAGGTTTTCAGAATATTATGGGTGGGCGGGCTCTTGCAGGCTATACAGAAGTTTTCGTCACGAAGAATAGTGCACACAAAAGCTCATGGTAAGTCCTTGATAGAATTTGTTGATAGACTATGTGCCGACATGTGGCGGAACCAGATCAGATCCTTCCATATTTCTCATGATGCCGTTGCTCGTATCGATCGTATCGCGCTCCTAAATGCGAGGAGTTTATTTTGCCTCGTCAAAGACATAGGTGAGGTGGCAACGGCCGCAATACTGGCGATTGTGCATGGCAGCCATGAAGACACCCGCGCCACACTCTGGCTGCGGGCACTCACGCCTCAGACGCTCAATCTTGCCATCACCGTCGACCTTGTAGTACTTGAGGACAGCTAGCTTGGTCTTCTTCCTCTTGTGCTTGATCTTCTTGGGGGTGGTGTAAACCTTCTTCTTCCTCTTCTTACCACCACCACGGAGACGGAGAACCAAGTGAAGAGTCGACTCCTTTTGGATGTTATAGTCGGAGAGGGTGCGACCATCCTCAAGCTGCTTTCCGGCGAAGATGAGACGCTGCTGATCCGGGGGAATTCCCTCCTTGTCTGTGCAGTGTTAAAAGCGCGAAATGTGAGAGGAGTGCAGGCCACATACCCTGAATCTTGGACTTGACGTTGTCGATGGTGTCCGATGACTCCACCTCAAGGGTGATGGTCTTGCCCGTGAGGGTCTTCACGAAGATCTGCATGATGGCCTTTGAGGATGTTAGCCCGGTGCTCCAAATCCAGACGCAGGAGAATAGACGGGCATACCTAGACAACCGGGTGTCTTCCTCAGTCGTCGATGCAGGGTGGGTTGAAGGAAAAATCTTGGGGGCGCAGGCTGGAAATGTTCAGTCCATTTGTGGGCTGAGTTACTAAGCGAGATGTGGCGGCGGTGGCGGTGGCGGACCAGAGCCTGGATCCGTGCACGAGGCAGCTTGCGTTGCCGAGCAACGACGATCCGGCCGGCTGTGTTGATTCTCTGCCGGATGGGGAATATAGCGCCATCTCCACCTCGCTGCATCACTCCTCACATTTGACATCCATCCCTCACATCTACCCCACAGACTCCATCGAAACCATAGTCTTCTCGTCTTCCGAGTAGCAGACTACTTCACCGCACTCTTAGCATTTCACATTTGCAGGCTTCGGCCAGATACTTACTTGAGGCAGGCTTCTGGGAGACTGCATCTGTACTGAGGAGACCATAAGGATACCAACCGCCCGGCGGAGCGCCGCTTGCACTGCGTGAGGTAAGTGGATAGTTCGGCTTAGATTGAAGCATCAATCAGAGTGCAACGGCATGGCCAGACCAAGGGCTAACACCTCGCCAGTTTCGGACACAGAGGACATTTCCCATCCACAAGAACCGATTCCGGACTCGACCTGCATACGATATGCTGTCCACAAACATGCCTTCTGGCATCCAGCGCCGACGAACCCAGCACCGACGACAAATCTCGACACCTGCTGCTTTCGACACGCCTCCAGTACGACCACTCCCTGCTAACTCACAACAACGACGACACAGCCGGACCGGCATGAGCCTAGACCTTCGAGGCCTAAACCTTGAGCCCATCCATGCCTCCTACCGCGGCCAATTTTCGGACCAGACACAACCAGGACCCATCGACACACAATCCTTCCGGCAGGAAGACAGTACGGTAAGTAATACTAACCTAGGACAACCACCACAGCACTCTATGCAAGTAGCGCAGCCACACAGCCAGCCCCAGCCGGGCTCCCAGGCCACCTTTTTGCGCTCCCCAGTACAGACTTCTCTCCCATCACCGCGGACTCCTCGACGGACACTCCGCCTGCAGTCTCCCCAGCAGCCTCCTCACTCTCCCTCAAAACCTCCAACCGATCAACAGTTGAAGGAACTTCATGAGCATATTCAGTCTGTGTATGGCTCATGTGGGCAAGTCTTTATTAACATCCTTCCCACGCCAACTGCAACACCACAAAAATCAGTGCAATTACATAGCCATGACCCACTCACTGCGGCTGCCCAGCCTTCAAATTTTACTGACATGACTGACATTAATCTCGAGCCCACCTCTAGTGCTATGACTTTCGACTTTGAGAATCCAGATGCCGACATGGGCTATGAGTCTTCCTCTTACTACACCTCGGATGCGCTATCACCATCACCTATCTCCTCACCTAACCAGAAGTCGGTAAATTCATTCCTTGAAGGAATCGAGGAACATCAAGAAATGATGTTCTCCCAACCTCCTCCCTTGTTTCCAACATCTCAGAGCTCCATGTCAACGAACGGACTCCCGCTCTCTATTGAATCGTTTCAACAACCCGCAATATTCAGCGACCTGGATATGGATGCGAGTCTTGAGTATACTGGTATTGCGCCAGAGGAGGTTCAACGATACATCAGTGAGCAAGACCCTGCGACACAGAAGTGGACTTGTATGTATCAGGATTGCGGCAAGGTTTTCGGGAGGCGCGAAAACATCCGGTCGCATGTTCAGACACATCTTGGCGATCGGCAATTCAAATGCAACGGATGTGGGAAGTGCTTCGTGCGACAGCACGACTTAAAGCGCCACGCAAAGATTCACTCGGGGAACAAACCCTACAAGTGCCCATGTGGCGCAGGTTTTGCAAGACAAGATGCACTCACACGTCATCGACAGCGTGGTATGTGTGTTGGTGGATTCGCCGATGCTGTCCGACGACAAGCGAAGCGTGGCCGACCGAAGAAGCATCGGCCGGACATGGAGCAGCGAGTGGATAAGGCAAATCGAACACGGCGTGCTCTTATTTCTGCGCCTTCATCTGTATCAGCGAGTTCGCCTTGCTCTGACGCTCGTTCACCTTCGCCACTTGAGGGCTATGAACCTGCACAACCACATGATCTACCCCAGCTACTGTCTGGCTCACAGAGTTTCAATGATTCCATAATCCCTTCAGTAGATCCATTCAGGTATGATACACTAACATGCTCGCAGTTCCTTGCTAATGTGTCATATAGTTTTGAGACTTCATCGAGCCCATTTGCCGATGATGTGCACATCGTGAACTCGAGTTTTGCATCATCGTCTTCTTACGCCGGCGATGTTGCATCCATAAACATCCTCCAACAGCTTTCCCAGCACTCACACACCCCTCCAATGTCACCAGCTGACCAGCGGCCTCATTCAGCTGGATCCATTAATGAGAACAATGCGCCAATTCAGCCCAGCCCTCTCAAAGGCTCATCTACTCCCTCGCGATCTTCCGTCCTTTCAAACCCCTTTACAACACCGCCAACGTCTCCGATTGAGCCAAAGGACGAGCTGGATGAGTTGTTCAGCGCTTTGCCCGACAATTCGTATTCACAATTTGACCTTGAGATGAAAGCAATGGATGAATTCACTTCATTGGACTCTTCTTCTTACGATCTTCTGGACTTTGGCGTATAATACTTACAGCGACGCGACACTGTGAGCACGAGTGTGAGACTAGAGTGGGCTGTATAATATGGAGAGATGTAATGAGCGTAATGATTGGCGTTCAAATGTCTCGGGGAGATCATGGCGCCTTGCTTGCTTCTGGAAGGCACAAATCTGGAAGGATCTAGATATTACGACAGAATGACTTTCACTTCTTGGTATTGTAGGGGCCGCGACGTGGGATCACGCTCTTTTGGCAAAGCAACATTGTTATAACAGGCGCATGTGGTTGATTGTTTGACGCATCACGCCTTGACTAGCAGTATATCTCAATCAGCGACGTGTGGTTGATGAAGACCTGCGCTCCCGTAGAAATGTACCCCATGTTTGACGGTCCACATGACGCATTGACTATCTATCACTGCCACTTTGATTGGCAAGGGATCACCATATACAACATACATGAAACAAAGAGCTTGATTATGGACACTTTAGGATTTCAGTGCAGTTCTGAAGTGGAAGGAAACGGGTCTACCCAAATGCAATAGGTGCGATAGCCTTGGGTTCTAGCTGGTTAGAGTTGCCTACCAGTACAATATTTAGTTCCTCGGTGCCTTCGCGATTTTACTGTCCTCTTCAAACTCTCAATTTCTTTTTTTCTTATCATGATGTCTCTCTCCCTTCGAATACTTCCGCTTCCAGGTATGTATCTCGTTTCTTTTCTCCGCCACGAATAGAGAACTGGCAGTCTCCCTCACATTTTCTTGCCCAGTGTGGGCTGAGTCAGACATACTGTTGTGCGACTTTTCTATTTCTAGCGCCGCTTGTATCTTCTCCAAACCTTGCGTATCTCCGTCCTTCGTTTCATTGAGGTTGGATTCTACCCAACCTTCTGTGTAACTCCCGCCAAAATCAATAATCCATAGCTCATCATGGGCATCAACTAAGAGGTTGTCTGCTTTAGCATCGCCCCAGATAATCTGGTTCTCGTGCAGTAACCGAACGTAGTCTTTGCTCGTTGCGCTCCAACGTGCGCGTTTTGTTCTGGATATATTTGAGTCGAGTAACACAGTAAGGGGCTTTGGGTTGGCAATGTTAGAGAGCAAAAAGCCCATGGTTTTGGTCGTGCTGTCCCCAAAACGTACAAACCCTCGTAACTTAGGGGCCTTGACCTTTAAGTTCAGGCTTTCGAGACGCTGCAGAATTTGTATCTCGCGCTTGATCGCACCTGGCTGAGACGTGTCAACGGGTTTGAAGAAGAACACGCCTCTACTTGGATTGGGCACGACTTTGCCTAGGTGTGCGGGTTCAGGTAAGCTGACTTCAGACTGGACAATGAGGTCTTTTACATCGAACCAAGGCACGTCCATGCTACAAATGTACTTCGGCATCACCATTTGAGGAATAAGCAGTTCGATTCTCTCATTCAGCTCTTCTGTGCTTTCGAGCAGCTCGGGCGTGAGTTTTCCGCGCTTGATTTTCAGGTCAAAGAAATCCGTTGGACCGCGATACCATTCATAGAGTGTTGATTCTTCTGTTTTACGATCTGGTGGTGCCCATTTTGCCATCATGATTGCGAATGAATTGAGTATCCAAGTTCGAAGCTCGACACTCAAACTCCCACTATCATTCTCTTCCTCGTTCCCACAGTCTTCGCCTTCTGATACATCGACACCGCTATCTTTGCCATTCGAGCGATTTAACTGTCTTAGCTTAGATCTATCCTGAACTTTCATCCGCGCTTGCTCCGCCCTTTGTTCTTCTTTTTTTGTCGGCCTCGCGAAGGGCTGATATTTTTTGGAGGTACTCATTCTGGATTGATGTTCCCTGAAGATCTCTGGTATTCTCGATAACATGGAAGCGGACATCGTTGACGAGAAGTGTCATAGCATAGTTACCTTCATCATCGTAAAAGAAGTCCAAGGTGTGGGTCGTCATATGGATTCGGCTTCGTTGTGCCATCGCGTGTGTTGTGTGCAGGTTGAACAACTACAAATACCAATGCAAAATAAAACTATAGTAGGGTACAGGCTGTTGGCGATGCGGATGCTGTGTTGAGTCTTCCTTATCATTGTCAACCCTACATCTGTGTCATGGCTCCCACGGGCCGCGAATGTGATCGTGGCGGCTTTCCTCTACAGTGTCGACATCATAGATTCAGACTGATTCTCAGATACCATCGGGGGGGCATTGTCGTACTTATGTTGATTGGGCGAGGATGCTACGGTATCTCCAAAAGCGGGTGGGCTGAAGCCCAAGCTCGCATGTGAATCACGGGCGCCCATTGCGCATCGGGAAATGGCGTTGCCATGGATTGATGGAACCGTTATACGGTAGGTGGCGCTACTATTATTCTGATGATGACGTCAATAACGTTGTTTTATCAAGGCTGAATCTCATAGCGATTGCAATGAAGTGGAGCGCATGCAGAAGCATGGTGTACGTAACGAATCTTATATGCTTTTTGTTACTCGGTTCAAGAAGTGCGGATCCTAGAAGTTTCGCGCCAGTCTTGGTATGGCGAGGACTCGAGTTGGGTCACAACACTTGCGCCCATTATAATTGTTCCCCGCTCTTGTATGGTACTCCACATGGGTTGTTCCTCAATCTTGCCCTGAAGCGGACAAGCACGTGAAAGATCCCACACAAGGTTGACTGAAAGGGGAATGTACGAAATGAGCCAGACGACAGTCTCGTTGAGCTCGCGAAAAATACGCTGCATGGATCTGATTGCGTACGATGAAGAGGCAAAGGAGATGACGAGCGTCTGCAGGTTTGGCAGCATGGTAAAAATGTGGCGCATAGGATCTGACACAGAAGACACGTCTGCGTAGCGTTTGGCGGTGAAAGTCTGGTTAGCGAGGTATCCAATCTGAATCTCCAGCTTCTGGAATAACTGGCGTGTCCGCATGCTCATCCTGGCAAGTGTTTCATAGTTACGTGCGATGTATTCATCGCTCAAGGTCTTGCTGGATCCATCCCGTGCTAAGATCATGAAGAGCGTGCGGTTCTGGTATAGGTACTTGTGCACTTCACCGTGTAGTTTGGTGTTGACACGCATGATATCGAGGCGCAGTCTTGGGGATTTGTGATCGCGAAGCGGCTGGAAGAGGAGAGCAATGTGAGGTTCGCGAGGGAGGAGATGGGCATAGAAGAGTAAGCGAAGCTCGGCAGGAAGTCGCAGGAAGGGGAAGGGTTTGACTGTTGTGTGTCAGGGGGGCATGGCATCACGTGGGTGGTTTGCTTCGTGTACTTGCCCTCATCCTCCAGGCGTTGGTAAGCGCCTTGCAGATCTGTTTCGCACAGTCTATCTATGCTGCCTAGCAGGACGCGTATCTCGGAAAAGGTGGGGTCCACGCCCTTGTTGAAGTCGGACACGTTATACTCATTCACATACGGCCGGCCGTGGATGGCGGACATGTATGCTTGGATATAGACGTTGGGGATGAGGTCAGGGCGCGACAACGTCTTCACAACGAGATAAAACGCTTCGGAGCCATCCACGTAGACGGCCTCGTGGAATGGCCGCGATCGGCAGGCATCTATAATTTTCTTCATGTCTACTTGGCCATGTCGTCCTGGACACGTGCTGGCGAGGGCATTGTCGAGCGCTTGGAGCTGGAGCTTGAGGTGCACGGCATCGGTGATGGAGAAGCGCTCTTGGTGGGCCCTGCGGTGGTACTGGCGGGGGATAGACGATGACCGCGGGCGATACAGCTCCATTGTTGTTATTTTGTGAACCAGATCACGCCCAAAAGCTCGTCACGGACGGTTGAGGGTTACAAGATGGCACAGCGACAACAGCCCCGCCCACAGACGGTTGGTGATGTAACTTGACCGCGGTCCCCGCCGCCCCCCCCCCCCCCGTCTGATGCATGCAAGACACATGCGCCGCTCCAAGCTCCACGCTCACGCTCTCCCAAGACGCCTATTCCTCTCGCGCTTCCCAGGCCGGGCTGCACAAGACGGTGCAAAGCCCTGGCTGGCCACATTCCGCTCCAGCGGCGTTGCCCCGATATTTGACAGAATGTCTGCGCCAGACACCAGGCAAGGCTTTCTGGCCAATCTGTCGCCGTGGGGGTCACGGGCTCCCACGCCAAAGCCACCATCAACACCCAGGACCACGGCAGAGGATGCAGCCGAAGACAAGCATCAGGACACGGGCAAGGCCAGAAGAGCAAGCGGGCCTGCTCCACAGCAAGGAGGAGACCACACGGTCGATCGGCGGCACAGGCTGAGCTTGAAGCGATACCCGCAAGACTGCCCTCCACTTTCTGTGAGATGGTTCCACGCCATTGATGTGAGTGTCCAATGTACCTGCGGGTTGCTGCGCCGGCGCTGATTTCCACATAGCTGTTCAAGAGAAAGCCGCTCAGTGCCCACGCAGTCAACCCAGACAAGCCTCTGCCCAAGCCCAAGAAGTGGATTCCCTTTAGCACGAGCGACTCTCGAGCCATAGAAGCCGCCTTTCAGAAACAAGCCGATGAAGCCGAAGCCGCAGAGCTGAGAAAAGGCATCGCCAGCCCTACCACGCCCACTCAGTCTGGTGCTGCCTCGCCCTGTTCCACAAAAGTCCCCGTGAACGAAGACTATCTGTTCGATGTCGACATCGAGGCCCGCGAGCTCGCCCCGGCTTACTGGCTGGGTCCTGTATACGATGTGAAGCGAGGCACATGGTTCACACCAGACGGTGATGCCGTCGACGAGAGTCTGGCTATGCAACTCGAGGAGGGCTACCTAAAGGTCAAGCCATGGCGGTTTGGATGCACAGAGGAGAGGACATCGGCCTCGCAGCCTCGCACACGACCTCTCTCAACGGGCCCCAGCGTGGGCGACGACTACCGCAAGGAGCTAGCCAGACTCAACCGCGATTCGACATCGAATCCAGTCACACCAAAATCTTCGTTTGACAGTCTACGAAAGGAAGCGAGCAAGCAGCAGCAGCATGATGCCAAAGCGGACGAGTCTCCTGTATTTGTGCACTCTGATCTGCCACGGACACACCGGCTGTTCGGCGCCCATATGAACTCAACCGTTACTTACCAGGACGACAAGACTGCATGGCTACTGACCGACGACATGTGGACACGCATGGGTAGTACCTTGTACCAGCGCTTCGCTGGAGGCGCACACTATGCTGGCTATAAGTACATCCGTGGTTATACAAACCCACAGGATACGAAGGCGTCAGGCTCCACAGATACTGGCAGCGAGAAGCAGGTCGGGCGATCGGCGACGCCACCCCAGGCATACGGCTCAGATCACGACAAGCAATCTACGGCGGCCGAATCGCAAGGCAATTCTGACGCCGACACATCCGATGTTGAGCGCGGAAGGGAGTCGCCCTCTCAGACCCGGAGGAGGAATCTGGAGAGGCAAGTCTCACAACTGATGACGTCCTCGAAGCCCGAGTACGAACAGAAGCAAGAGGAAGAGCTGAGAAAGCGTGAAGAGGAAGAAATGCGTGACGACTACAAGATGCAGGACAAAGCTGAGCAGGGCCGTGAGATTGAACACCTGCTGCTCATAACCCATGGCATTGGCCAACGACTCGGTATGGATTCACAACATGAGCAAAAAGCTCTCTCGGATATGTCTGGGGTATTTCGCGTAGCTATCATGACCACTGTAGTCCTCCGAAAATTACGCAAACTGCTTCAGCCGTATTTAAGACAATGCGTTCTTGTTTATTTTAGTCGGTGTGCCTTGCTGACCCCTCTTTAGGTATGCGAATGGAGTCGATCAACTTCATCCACGACGTCAATACCATGCGCAAGTCATTCAAGTCAGTCTATGCCGCTTCTCCAGACTTGCAAGCCTTGAATTCGGAAACAGATACGGAAACCAAAAACAACCGAATTCAAGTCATTCCCATCGTCTGGCGCCACCTGCTAGACTTTCCGAAGCAGAGCCTCAAGCACAACCGCAAAGAACACGATCTTGGCGACCTTGATCACGAAGACCATGAGTACCCGAATCTTGAAGACATCACCGTCGAAGGTGTCCCAGCGGTGCGCAACTTCCTCACTGACCTGGCTCTCGATATTCTGCTGTATCAAAGCCCTGCTTATAAAGGGCACATTTCCCGCATCGTGGTCAACGAGCTGAATCGGACCTTTCGCTTGTTCAAGGATCGTAATCCTTCGTTTAAAGGCAAAGTAAGCTTGGTTGGTCACTCTCTAGGGTCAGCAATTATGTTCGACATTCTGTGCATCCAGAAGGACGCCGTATTAAGATCAAGCTCACAGTCCAGTAAGCATCGGCGTTCAACCGAAGAAGGTTTGAAGCTCGACTTTGAAGTGGAAGACTTTTATGCGCTAGGCTCACCCATTGGCCTTTTCCAAATGCTCAAAGGCCGAACTATAGCTGCAAGACCATCTACCTCCTTCGTGCCGCCAAAGACGCCGGCATCCCCACTTGACGATCCTTTCTCACCTGGCGCTACGGAACATGATTATACTTTCGACATCACCACCTCTTCGCCTCTCTGCAAACAGATCTTCAATATCTTCCATCCCACCGACCCCATTAGCTATCGCATCGAACCTCTCATCTCCCCAGCTATGTCTGCATTGAAAGCCCAACCTCTTCCCTACACAAAGAAGGGCATATTTGGTGCGCCTGCTTCGCAAGGCTTCACCGGTATAGGTGCTCGTGTAGGTCAAGGAGTAACCGACTTCTGGACATCACTGGGGTCGGGCATCGCAAGTGGTCTGCTGAACCGAAGCCTTGGTATCTCGAGCACTGAAATGGCAGGCTCCGGTAACGGTGCACAAGGGCAGCGAACTTCACGCCCACTCTCTGTTGGGCCCGTCTCAAATGCACCTGTAGGCATTGTACCAGGTCTTAACGAACCGGCCAGTGCATTCATCAATGAGGAACGCAGGCGAAGACTAGGTCAAGAAATCATAGCAGAAGGCGAAGACGGCGAACATCCGCCCACACTCATAGAATCTGATATCGAGACCCTATTTGCTGGTTTCCAAAAACGCAGAAAGAGCCAACAAAGCGAAGATGGGTCGAGGAATGTGGAAAGGGATCTTGAGTGGCAGGAGCTTGAGGAACGGAGTCGCAGGCTCAAGAAAGAGGAAGCTAAAGTGAGAAGTCTAAACGCAAACGGCCGCGTAGATTATAGCATCCAGGAAGGCGTAAGTGAGAAGTCTCAACCTAAGCACAGTACTGACTTCTAAAAGGCATTCGATATTTCGCTACTGGCTAGCATAGCGAGTCATCTTACTTATTGGGCTGACGAGGATGTCTCACATTTCATGATTTCCCAATTGCTAGCTCGACACCGTGTTTTCATACACAAGAAATAGGAGCATAAAACATACCCTGAACAGATGCGCGGCATTTTACACTCTCTCTCGAAGGCCATGAACTCTTTGCAAGTTCAACTAAGCCTCGCGAGAGAACAAATTAACTACGCCTTGTCGTCACCACAATGGTCACACAATAAGCATAACATTCGCCGCTGTTCAATTTGATGTAATTACCCCACTACCCTTTACCGCGCCACAGTGATTTGCACCTTCTTTTCCCAGCCCTTTGGCCAGTGATGGGTACTTGTTGATAGTCTCGATTACTAGTTTATGGGCCATACCCACCAAATTCACCACTGTAAACCCTTTCAGCCCTTTTCGCCTCTTCAGATAGGGTTGTTATTTTGATGGCTTAGGAACATGCGTTAAAGCTCCTTTCGATCAATATCGCATACGTTCCTCTTCATTTCCAACATTAAATTTTTGAGCTGCCTCTTAATTCAGCTTCACTTCTTACTCATGCAGTTGCTCTGCCTTCGTTTCTTTTAAAGCACAATTTCATGGTTCTAATTCACGAATATTCTAGCGAGCGAGTATGCTACTCAGCTCCATAATTCAGGGGAAAGTGATTGGTGTAGTGGCTGCTGTAGATGCACCACAATAGATCTTGCGCGTTGATGTTGATGGTACAACGGGGAAGTGATGCAAGTAGGTCATGGCACTGATCTGTGATTTGCTATTGTGACAAAGACATGAGTGAATATAGAGGTAGAGATAAATCGATCTGCGTTTACTTTATTCTCGAACTGGGAGAACTCATGTCATAGTGCCTTCAGTTCGAAACTCTTCACTTTGATCTCTCCGCCCAGAGCTTTTGTTGCGAAGTTAAAAACACCAAACCTGTATCCTGTGAAGAATTGCCAGGTGTTTGTCATCGGAAACGCGCTTCCCAGCTGTGTAAAGCTCTGTCCATTGGTACTGTACCAAAAAGTACCTGTTCTAGCTATAGTAGTTCCGAACGCTGGTGTAATGTCTGCTTCAATTCGCAGCCATAAATCTGCTGTACTAGTAGTGATTGCAGGTCCTGTAGTAGCTACTCGACCAGTAGAATTTGTAGTCCAGTCCGACTTGAGGTTGAGACCATTTACAATGACGAGCTTTGACGTCGAGCCCTCTTTGTGAATACCTATGTAGGCTGCAACATCACGGAAGAGAACAGCGCCTGCGCGGTCGCCATCCGCCATTTTGCTGATGTCGAGGCGAAATGTACCCGAGGACTTGGGGCCCAGTATACGATGCGTGAGCGTATTACGCGCCGAGAACAAATCCGTCGTGATAGTTGCAGTGCGCAGCTGAAGTCCAGAACCGCTCACCAGCCTCCAATTGGTATTGTCAGGGTTGTGGTTCCATTCCCATTCATGGCTCAAGGATGGTCCAACAAAGGAGTCTAAACCTGTGGGTGATGGGACGGTCTTTGTGGTCCGGACTGGCAACGGATATGTCTTTCCCCAAGCGCCATTTACCCGAACAACCTCCGGCCATCCGTCAGCAGTCCAAGTCAAAGGCGCAACGACAGGTATGCGACCTCCAGGGTATGCGTCCATGAAAGCAACGTAGTACCAGTCACCAGATTGCGTATCGACGATTCCGCCTTGGTGACTATTTCCAGCATTTGAAAGTGGTCCCGGAATGCTGTCAACGAGAATTCTGCGCTCATAAGGACCCCATGGACTGGAAGATTTCAGCACCCATTCATCATCGGCGGGCTTTGTGATGAAAATGTAGTATGTTCCGTTGATCTTGTACATTCGCGAGCCCTCGATGTATGCACCATCTGGAGACGCATAAACCTGCTGGGACTTGACTTCCGCAGTCCCATCGGCGTTCAACTGAGCAAGCATAATTTCTTTCCTGCCGTATGCGACATACATGGTATCATCGTCATCTATGAACAGCCCGCTGTCGTAATAGCACTTCGGCAGCGTACCTCTAGATATCCAGTTCCAGTTTGAGACTTCGCCGTTATTCGCTGCGGCATTCGTCCCACCAGCAGTCCACACGTAGGTTTGGCCATCTTCAATACACCCAAGCCAGATGAACGTATCAGATGACTTTCGGTACTGAAGCGTGCTGGCCCAGATACCTCTGACGTATGCACGACTAGTAGCATTGGGGAGATTGTACTTCGAGCCAAAATTCAGGGTTGGAACACTGTGCGAGACCGGGGTCCAGTGGGCAAGATCGTAGGATTTGAGTACTGGGGCGCCGGGAGAGAAGGCAAAGCTTGACGACGAGTAGTAGTACACATTTCCGACTCTAAAAACATCAAGATCGGGATGGTCCTGCCACAGCACTGGATTTTCCAAGGTCTCAGCTCGCGGAACAAGGTTGGGATCGACGCCTAATGGGCCAGCTGTTACGATGTGTGACCCAAGGCCAACGAGGGCCAGAAGCACGTTTAATGTTCGCATGGTGTAGGTCAGATGATTCCAAAGCCAGGGTAAAACCGTGGAACAGGAGAGAAGCCGTACATGCCCTGGTGCTCCCTTAAGTAGCATCTGCCAGTTTCTGGTCGTTGGCATTCGTCATACTAAGAACTATCACTGGCTGCTGAGATTGGCCGACTAACTCCTCTGTTGGGCTTTCCCACATAGCGTTCGGATAGGAAATGCAATTGCACTCAAATAGCCCGATATCCCGATTTTATATGACTATCAGGAGGAGATGCCTCTTCGGGTACACAGTCAGTGATTGGGGCTCTTCAAGCTATCCTTTGATTGGTGCAGCAGTGAAAGAATTTCCCCGACCGCGGGAGGGGTAATGGATTGTCATCTCATCTACCTGATGATGCTCAGTATCTCGGCGGGCTCGCCGATACGATGTCTGTGTTGTGTTGGACGTGGGCCACATCATCATGACTAAGTGTTCATTTTAGCGCTACCGTCGGCTTTTGTCCGAGTTTCGGATTTCTGATCAATTCTGATCCGTTTGTCCGCTCGCGCTCGACTCACGTCAGAGTTTCATCGAGTCGGACTACGTTAGCATGGACTTTGAATGCTCAACTACTTGCCACACAGCATGCCTTCAAACGATCTACCATTTGCAGACGTGAGCGACAGCGAGATTATTCAAACAGGGAAGCGTTTTGGCTATGGAAGCTGGCTACAGCCCATTATTACTGCCAACGACCAGACTGGCTCAAAAGCCGCTGCTGAAACACAAAATATGCCTGCGCATGTTTCTGCACGTCGCGGGCGAGGCCGACCACGCGTGACGAAGCTGCGCGATGGGAGTGCCGCTGAGGTTCGTTCTACATAACCCATGATATGTGTTGGATGCCCTAGGCTAAGGTTGTAGAAACGTCGGGCCCAAGTGCGAGAGGCACAGCGCACGTACCAAAAGCGCAAAGATACCGCTACGGAAACTGAGAAGCGGCGTGTTGACGAACTTTTGCAGCTTCTCTTCGATATCTCTACTGATGTCGAAGCACTGCTCCAGGTTTTCTCTGCAACGGGCACTTTGCGTCGTGAGGATGATATTTCAATGCATATCCAACGTTTGTGGACCACGTATGATGCCGTGATCAACAATCCGTGCGTCAGACCTGAGCTGCGACTGCTTCAGATTAAGAATGGCAGACGCATTGCGAACCACGTCAGCAACAAGACCTCTACTGATACTGCATTCCCGAGTCATTCAGGACACGAGCATCTCGAGGTCCAGGTCCCGCCGCCAACCAGGGAGCTTCCAGTGCCGTTTGATCCAAGCGGCGTGAGTTTCGAACTCGTAAGACTCGGGGAAACAACTGTGATGCAGACGTTTCAGCGCACTACACCCGTTAAAGGGCAGTCGGTAGGACGACGCATATTCGATGTCGTGAAAGAGAGGCAGGCAGCCCTGAAAGAGGCGGACAGGTCGTCGTCTGGGTGATCCTCCCTTTCGCTCGTTTTGTCGTGGTCTTCCAACATAGGCAGCCGCTAAGCATATCGTATATCTTTGTGTGAAATACATCATGCGCAAGGAAAGGGCATGGTGTGGTTTGTGTGGCCAAGTACGGAGACTCGACCGAAGGTGGACTGGCGTTCGGCAATGAAATGAATCTTGCATGTATGAATTTTGAAAAGCTCATGTAGGCTCTGGACAGGAGACTCCAAGCCAGAATGCGGCCTGGATCGAGGGCGGCGCTCGTGCTTCTGGGCAGCAGCGGCGGCAGCAGATTAGTATGTCCATCTGATGAAAAACCAGTGAAGTATCATGTCGCTCAAAGCGAGGAATTGTGCACCCATGGCAATATTGACATCGAGTTTGTCGATGCTATGTGCACACTTGGGGTTACGATCTGCCTCGACACCTGCGTCATCCAACAATACCCCACCACGTTTCTTCGGAGGGCGTACGCCACCATGAACCATCCAGTTGCAGCAACAAACAATAGTCTTTGCCCATAAATTGCTCGCACAGTCTCCTCTCGGCGTGCCATTGCAACTTCGTACAGCTAGCTACCATTCTTGTACTGCATGCTAGCCTTACCGTCATGACTTTCGATGTCTCCACAGCACGTGAGCGCTTCCCCGCCTTACAACAAGATCAGGTCTTCCTTGACAACGCAGGAGGAAGTCAAGTTCTGGGCGACGTAATAGATTCGTGAGCTTCTTTCAGATTCAACATATGCATCAACTGATACCATATCAGTATAACCCAATACCTGTCAAAAACGAATGTCCAGCTCGGGGCTTCATACCACATCGGGTCCATTTCAAACACAAAGTACGAGCAAGGCTATCGGGCTGCAGCCGACTATATCAATGCTGGCCGTGACGAAATTGGTGCGTTGTAATTCTACAAGACAGGTGACCTCTACTAAGCCGACTCCAGTACTTGGCGGTTCGACAACCCAGCTATTCATGAACCTCGCCGGTGCCCTCCAATTCAGTGCAGGGGATGAGATCATCTTATCGAAGATGGAGCATGAGACAAATGTCAAACCCTGGCTATTCATGGCCGAACGTCTCAAATTGACCGTGAAATGGTGGGCGTCATCCAAAGACGACGGCCTCAAGCTTACGCCAGAAAACCTCAAGCCCCTTCTCTCGCCCAGGGTGAAATTCGTTGCCTGTACACACGCATCTAATATTCTAGGCACCATTCATGACGTGAAAGCCATTGCGGACACTGTGCATCAGGCTGGTGCATTGTTTTGCGTCGATGGTGTAAGCTATGCACCCCATCGGAAGATAGATGTGAAAGCCTTTGGGGTTGACTTCTACTCATTCTCCTGGTACAAGGTATGTGTGTTCGCTTCTTAGAAATGTTGGACGACTCGTCATACTCACGTTATTAGGTCTATGGTCCTCACATCGCCGTGCTCTATGCCAGCAACACCATTCAGCGTCACATAAAACCCATGGCTCACTTTTTTAACCCCACTATAACATTGGAGGACAAGCTTGGCTTCGCCTCTTCAAATTACGAATGTACTCAAGCTATCCCGCTAATCGCGAAATATCTGAACGGCGCCTTCGACAGCATCGCTGAACACGAAGGCAAGCTCCAGGAAATCTTGCTAGGATATCTGAATTCCCGAACGGATGTTACCATCCACGGGTCTACGTCTGCGGACTCGAGTATTCGTGTGCCAACCATCTCGTTCACTGTAGAGGGTATGGACCCGCGGAAGATCGTGGAAGAGGCGGAGAAATGTTCAAATTATGCCTTTAGATGGGGCCATTTTTATTCCAAGAGACTATGCGACGAAATACTTGGTTTAGGGCCAGAAGCTGTTATTAGGATTAGCATGGTACACTACAATACGGAGAAAGAGGTTAGCGGGCTGGTAGGACTGCTGAAGAAGATTCTCCCACAGATACAGTAGCGCTGTGAGAGATGGCACAAGAGCAATTGGTTGCCTGCCCAGGTAAATCTATATCTAGTGGCACCTGGTTAAAATCAGCATATGATCTCGTAAAATTACAAGGGGACAAAATACCATAAAGGTGTTCTTCGATAATTCTGCACCATAGCAAGAAGTGAAGTGGAATTATCAGTGGCTGTCGGAGGTCGTTGACCCACATGATTACAACATGTAGATCCACTCAAGCTTCCAAAAAAAAAGCCGAAGAAACTAAATTCTCGAATCATGACGCGGTTCATGCAATCATTTTTGGGCAGATGCATTGTCGTACGGTTAACTTGCAAGCTACCCAAATAACAAAAAATACCAATCTATATCAACGACCACGACGCGGCGTATGTTTCGTGGGTTGGCAGCGTCGACAAATTACACATGTACGTAGATAAGTTTCTGAAGAATTAAGATCCCTCGCAGAGGCCCAATGGAACATGAGGGCTTCCTCTGCTAATGCCAGTTCCAGACCGTTTAGCCTAGCAAGCAAGCCATCAATAGTGTCAATCTCAGGAGGAACACTGCATTTGGAAATCGCTTTCAGCTGAAGTGCGCACTGACGCTGACACCAAGCATAATATGTGCCGTTGACTGACGGGTACCTGCATTCATGCTTAGCTTGTCCTTGACAACTCAGCTGGAGTCTGGACAACAGGGGCTTCCTGTGGATGAGGCTTTTTACCATCATTTCGGAAGGGGAGATGATCAGCGTTTATAGCTAAGAGGTTTCCGATTACAGCATCGAACTGGAAATTTGGTCGATCTCCACATTTTCTCCACGGCGGCACAGAACTTAGACCCCTTGTTATGGCGTCTGCATTATTGTTGTTCACCAGAGAACAGACCACGCCAAAGTCTGCCCCTGCGCCAATTCTCCGTATCCGCGCTAGCCCAACCTCATTCAGAGATAGTTAGCGCAGGCGCCAACCACATCTGAGGAGGCTGTGTTGAAGCACCTAAGTGTCCAGACAAATACGGAGATATGCAGATGGAAATCTGCCAGCGTTGGAGCCCGGATTATGAACGCTCGATTTAAGACATGAGAACGGCGTTCCGCTCTCGAACTCACAGTGTCTATGAAGAGTGGGTGGTCCTCTTTTCACAACTCTGGATTGGTTTGGCGCAACTGTCATCATTGCAGCACTGATGACCTTGTAAAGAATGGTAGACTGGTCCGGATGCATTTACTTCCGCCTCAATGCTTGTTCATCGTATTCGCCAGTCTGTGTTTCATTAAACTTTCCATTGAGCGGTAAGCTGTGGAACTGCATACGGGACGTGCCTTCAGGAAAGACGCCGTCACAGCCATAACAGAATACGAGCGGCAGACACTCCGAGTTCAGGGGCAGGTCGATTCATCTCTCAGCTGTTCTCAAGAAGCATATATGGCCCATATCCTCCTACAATTATATTTTCTTCATCCACAGTCTTTCCATTGACCGGACCATATACTCATTCGCGCTCTCCGAGTGACGACCACATTCTTTTGTTTGCTTTTGATCATCTCACCCAAGTCAATCGTTATCAACGACTACGTTAATTCATAATTCAATTATCAACAACATAATGAAGTACTCCCTCATCTTCGCTGCAACTGCAGCCGCATATGATGCTTATGGTGGATACGGTGACGACGCTAAATCAAGTGTCGCAAAGCCAATTGGCTACACCACGATTGTCCCCGGCTACGGCAAGGAGCCAGTCACCGTCACCACCCAGCATCAGCCCTACCCAACCTGTGTTTCCGCTGGCTATGGTGATAAGGATTGCAACAAGTGGGAGGACGACACATACGTTTCCACCACAATCAAGGACTACGACGGCAAGGATGTCAAGATCACCAAGACCAAGGATTGTGTGACACTGTACCATACCAAGAAGACCATTACCCATTCCGCTACCGGCAAGTACGACGGATATGCCACGCCAACCGCAGGCTACGCCGCACCTACTGGCTCCGTTCACAAGAACGGAACAGATGCGAAGGGCTGTTGGTATGAGTTGTACGAGAAGATCGAGACTGCTGAGTACGGCAAGCTCGGTCCCCATGCTCTTCCGGGCTATCCTGGCTCCGGTCTCTACAAGGACGGTGACAAGAAGCAGCCCGTCCACGTGAAAGAATACAAGGGCGGAAAGTGGTCCGAGTATGAGCATGAGCATCACTACGGCAAGCCTGAACCTGATGTAAGATTTCCCTAGTAGATTTAAAATTTCACACTTGCTAATTAATATCGGTCAGGTCACGACTTACGAGAAGCCGGGTGTGTACACTGTTCCCGCTAAGGATATCACGGTTGATTATCCTGTAACCTACCCTGCCGAGGCAACCAAGACCGCAAAGGCTGGCGAGACCTGCACCTATGGCGGTCAGTACATTGACGCTAAAGAGACTGGCTATGTCACTGGCTATTATGGTGCGTACGAAACTAAGGTCTACGGTGGCAAGACCGTTACCGAGACTGTTGTTAAGTACACGACCGTTTATGTAAGCACCACTGGTAAGTATGAGGTTGCCAAGCCAACCACCACGGTGTACGATCACGATACCGAGATCGCTTATCCGACCGCTGGACATTACGAGCCCGGTGTTTATCATCATGAAGCCAAAACCGTAACGGTTACCAAGAGCAATGAGCCATACACTTGCAACTATGAGCAGACCAAGAAGTATGAGCCCACTGCCACACCCAAGAAGGCTGACAAGGACTATCCATCTTATCCCACCGGCACTCCCAAATACGATGACTCCTATGGCTATGCCAGCCCTACTCCCAAGAAGCCCACTGGAGACGATAAGGAGTACCCATCTTATCCTGTCAAGGGCAACTCGTCCTACGAACATGGCCACGACTCTTATCCCGTTTCCACCCCCGTTGCTGTCTACTCTAAGCCGTACGATCCCAAGGAGTATGGTCATCCTGAGCCAACTCCAGTGAAGCCCTCCAAGTATGATCCTGAGGCTTACGGCCACCCCGAGCCCACTCCCGTCTATGACGATAAGCATTACGATGGCAAGGATTATCCCGCAAAGGCATCTTCTACCCCATGCGATGATGATAAGAAGCCTGCTCCTACTCCTGTCAAGCCCTCCAAGTATGATCCCGAGGCGTATGGTCATCCTGAGCCAACCCCCGCTAAGCCTTCAGTCTATGATCCGGCTGCATATGGCCACCCCGAGCCAACGCCTGTTAAGCCTTCAGTTTATGATCCCAAGGCGTACGGTCATCCTGAGCCAACTCCCGTCAAGCCCGAAACTGGCTACACCAAACGCGATGGAATGGTCGAGCGTCGCAAGCGCGCTGTTCTTTTGTAAAGACTTTCTTTTCTCTTGTGTTATGTAGAGGTGATAGAGATTATGTAGGGCGGTAGGATTGACGATGTCGCAGGTTGTATTCAAGACTTACCTGACAATACAAATTAAGTCTTCACATCTACGTTTTTGAACTTTAAAAATGACCCGTGCATTGGTTTGTGAAAACGTCTTACGTATTTGTGCGAGAACCATGAATTGACTGATACCACCAGTCTAGCAACGGCCTTGCTTACCACGCTTACAATCAGGATTTTCTCTACTAATTTTGACTATTTGTCAAAAGGATTAACTTTTCATAAATGAAGGCGGTGAACGAAGATGGCTGAAACGCGTCACTGAGGAGAAACGGGCAACTGCCACATACGCATTATGGCCACTGGCTATGGCTACCTCTTGAAGCCGTACAAGCGGATCATAAGTGATTAGACAACTGCGTGTGTTATTGTGTGCTGGGTACAAGACGAGTGTGGTCGATGAATGAGTATGCACGTTGCCAGATTGTGTGGGGTAAATGACCTCGGCTTATCGGATCTGGTATGAGCCAAATCCATACGCGCTAGGTAACACAGATACACCCATCATATAGCCGAGTACTCTCTTTCGTTTTCCTCGTCCTTGCTTCTTCAAGACTTATTGTATCTTCTGCTGTGACTTACAAGCTCCAAGAACATCTTAGAGTCTTTTCACAATCCTATAATTTGCCTATCCCGGACCACGGCGCGAAAATGTCGCTCAAAACATGGCTCACTGAAAGGCTTGGGATACGCATCCCGCTCGTGCAAGGAGGCATGATGTGGGTAGGGAAAGCAGAACTTACGAGCGCAGTCGCAAACGCTGGCGCACTTGGTTTCCTGACAGCTCTTACACAGCCCACGCCTGAAGCACTACGCAACGAGATACGGAAAACAAAGTCGATGCTGAAGTCATCCGCGGTACCATTTGGCGTCAATATTACTCTTCTTCCTATGATAAACCCACCGGACTACTCTGCGTATGCAAGAGTAGTTGTTGAAGAGGGCATTACTATTGTTGAAACAGCAGGCGACCCGAACCCGATTTTAAAATACCTGAAAGACAACGGAGTGACTGTATTTCACAAATGCGTGACTTTAAAGCATGCTTTGAGAGCAGAAAAGCTGGGAGTGGATTGCATATCGATTGACGGCATCGAATGCGCTGGTCATGGTGGTGAATACGACACGACCTCGCTCATGCTTCTGTCGCTATGCGCGGAGCAACTCAAGATCCCATATCTTGCATCCGGTGGTTTCGCAAATGGTCGTCAATTTGCTGCTGCTCTTGCCTTGGGTGCCTCCGGAGTGAACATGGGTACGCGCTGGATGTGCACGCTCGAGTCTCCTATCCACCCCAGGGTCAAAGACGCAATCGTTGCCGCATCTGAGAATGATACCGTGCTCTGTCTCCGAAAATTTCGCAATACCACACGCCTACACAAGAACAAGGTATCGGTAGAGGTAGTCAAGATTGAGAGCGAGAAAAAGGACGTCGAATTCAAGGATGTGGCGCATTTGATGAGCGGTAAGAGAGGCCAGGGGGTTTATGAGACGGGAGATGTTGATGCAGGAGTTTGGAGCTTGGGTATGTGTGCAGGACTTATCCATGATGTACCTAGCTGCGAAGAGTTAGCGAAGAGGATGGAGAGTGAGGCAATTGAGGTACTGACGCGAAGTAATGCGCTTGTGGTTGCTAGCGCAAGG